>JARHVA010001273.1:1447500-1582500 GCA_037957365.1 Torreya grandis | reverse complement strand
ATTTACCTTGTAGGATGATTCCTATGATTGGTACCTTAACCTTTAAGAGAACTTAATTACTTTTTGGAATGCATGCTATAGTACTTTTCTTTCCTAATTTGGACAAGTTACTACCCCTATCCTGGTGTATCAACATTTCATTAATATTAAGAGGGATATTGATGAGCCAATTCAAGATTTCAATGTAAGGTTTCAAAATATGTACATATGGCTGAGTCCAAGGTATAGACTAGATGGACTATTAACATTGGAAATATATAAAACACCTTAGATCTAATCACTATAGTGTTCTTGAGTAGAGACACTATTGCCACCACTATGGATTTAGCATATAAATAAGCTATCAGTATTGGTAGAGAGCTAAATCCTCAAATACGTGCACTCTTAATATTAAAGTTAGTTTTTTAGCCTTGAATCTAGTGCCTCATGTTAATCAAAATGTTATTTATTTTAACTAGAATAAATTATATGCACTGCCTCTTTTAATGAAACAAACACATAGTCAAAACTATGGTTATATAAATAATTAGTTATAGATGAATAGTCATCATTAGAACCAACATTTAATTACATCTAATACCATATTTATATAGGACACTATTTATACCAAAGTAGAACTAGATTCTATCCAAAGAATGGTCCAACAATTAAGTAATAAATTTTTGAACATGTAAAGGAATATAGGTAATGGTATCAGCCAGAATAATAACTAAAATTGTGGGTTTCAAAGATATAACATACCTTTCAATCAGTCTAAAAATAAGACAAAGCAACAACAACCCAATGAGTTACTAGAATTCAACATAGTAAATATAGCTCTTCCTAATTTGTGTAGAGTCCATAATACATCAAAACATGGTCAAATTGAATGTGTGAAAGTTTGTGTATAATTTGAGATATTTCAAAGGGAGATGTAAAGCAATATTTGATGAACAACCCACCATAGTTCCACCAGATAGTTGGTTCCTCAATGTAATGATATTATTGTTGGTCAATTTTTAGAACTAGAAATTAGCCAACCCTATAGCTTAAGGCGTCATGGACTATGTTAAAAATTTGCTTGTTAGTTATGTTGAAGGCACTCAAGACATGTTTATTTAGTTTATTTTATAGTCATATTTCAATCTTGTCTTAGTATCCTTTAGTGAAGGATTGTATGAAAAGGATGTATTTTGTGCTTTATTTACTCTACAAATTTAGTGCCTTGGTGAATTTTATATCTTAAGATACAAGATTTGAAAAATTATTTAGAATTGTAGTAAGTTCATAAGGATGTAAAAATTAATCTCCAAAAAATATCCATTTGGATTAAAAAAATCCTTAACGAGTTCCTAGTGAATGCACTACCACCAGGGGTCAACATCTTGCTTGATCAAATCATATATCAATGACATGTAGATAGAAGATCAAGTTAGTGGGACCATAAAAATAAAAGGGAACATGTTTGATCTTGTAATCAAGATCAAAAATGATCTCAGAGGTTAATAATTCAAATGTTCCAAGTGGTAAGATCTTGGGTGCCCATATGAAGATCTAACGACATGTGATGAACTGACAAAGCTAGTGGGTCCAACTAAGATCAATGATGCATGACACATCATAAAAAATAATATAAATGGTGAGAAAAGGTAAAAGACACAAATTATCCTAAGGATGAATGAGTTCTTACTAAGTGTCACAACTGTGGTGAGTTATGAGATCAATAGTGTGTGTTTGATCTTACAGACTAAGATCAATGACACATGTTTAACTGAGTAGAAAAAATTAATGGTGAATATGAAAAACAACTTAGATTAAACACAAGTCCACCACATGGCTTAGGAACACTAAATAAATGAAGCTAATAACGAATCCATAAAAAACACATAGTGGTGACATGTGTCTCAATGTGTGAATCCTAGGTTAAAGATCAATGGCCAATGTTTAAATAAAAAAATTTGGGAGTAAATGAGATGATAAAACATGTCTAAAATATATGGCATGGTAAATATTGTGTTAAAGAGTGTGTTCTATAATGGATCCTAATCAGTTAATAGATTTAAAATAGAATCAATGTAAGAAGTGGGATAAGGAATGATGTGACTATTGTAACTATTTTTTAAGGTGGCCCTGATCAATTAAGAGTTTTTAAGAAGCATAAATGCAAGGTAGTTGTAACTACTATTCTAAGTGGAATTGAGATTATTAATGACCCATTTATTTCTAAAATTTCTCTCCTTATTTTTTCTTCTTCCTATAAATGGAGGCATTTAGCTCTTTATTTTCATCCCTTGACTGGGTATAGCAAACCTCTACTAAAATCACTTTGTAAACTCTTTTAAAGCAATATAAGATAATTTTAGATTCTAATTGAATGACAAGTGTACTTTATTAGAGTTTTATTTATAGAGTGTATCTTTCTTATTCATCACCTATGTGTCCTTCATGTACTTTGTGTCAAGACTATTAGTTTCTTGTAGGTTGTGTGAAGTGTTAGCTAGTGAGGTTTCTTTTAAAGTGTCATAAGTCCATAGTGTCTTACATAGACCTATCTCTTTCTATCCTTTAAGTTTTAGGTCTCTTTTTAACCTTCATATAAAATACTCATGTTCAAAACCTTGTTATTAAATCTAACCAATTTTTATCTCTATTGGATTCATTAATAATCATGAAAGTGTCTAAGATAAGAGTGAATCATTGAACATTTAGTGCATCACAACTTAGATTAGCTTTACATTCATGTAATATCTCCCCCTTTTCATCCCAATAGATTAAGTTTTAGGAAAAGAGATTAAAATTATCATATCAAAGGATCTAGCTTCATTAAAAATCCTAGAGGTCTGACCCAAAATTAGATAACCTATAACCTAGGGTCATTCCCATGTTTGAATAGGTTTGAGAGTAGGACTTAAACACTTATACTTTTATCTAGGGTGAAACCTAAGTCTCCAATAGTTATAACACACTTGGTTAGACTTTAATCAAGGCATATGGACATCAACTTGGGATATATTGGTAATGTGGGAGAACACTTGAAAGTCTTGGAGTAGTCATCAATAGATTGGAGGGATAATTCACCAATCTCAAAAGGTAAGCAAGTTTAGTTAATTGAATTATTTTTGGATATTTCAATGAGGAAAATGGTACCAATTTCAAACACTAACTTAGTACCCCTTAATTATATCATATCTCTAAAATCTACAAATTTTACCCATATTCAATCCACTAAAATCCCACCAAAGCAAATGCAAATGGCAAGGCCTAGATTTCAACCTTTTGTACCCTTCATTTGTGGCATCCATCTTAAAATCAAACAACATGATGATATCCCTACTACCTCTTTAAAGAGTATACCATAATTTATAGGATAAAACCCTACCATTCTTGTAGAGTACATAACTAACACTAAAAACCTTTACTCAGTGCATAACATTACATACTAGAATATAGCCATCAGACTACTAGCCACATCCTTGAAAGGTAAAGACCTGTAATGGTATAGGGGTCTAGCTCCTACCTTAATCAATACCTGGGATGAGTTTGGTGAGTGCCTATGTAAGCATTTTAAGGATAGAAGTGACCATGTGTCACTTTTTAAATAACTCACCTCAATTAGGAGGGCATCCCAAGAATATATGGTTGATTTAAACTATAGATTCCAAAAAACTTGGGATAGGATCCCTATCATAATGAAGCCCACACCCAATTATGATTTTATTTACTATTTAAGAACATTGAGTTTAGACATTGCAGTCATGATCTAATCTATGGGTGGGATAACTCTGCCTAAGGCTTATGAGATATCTATAAGGAAAGAAAACTATTTAATACAAATAGGGAAAATCATACAAGACCTCTCATTCCACTTTTTCTTGAGCTTTAGCCAAACCCATATCATTGATCCATTACCTGTTTCAAACCATCAAGCTCAATTTGATGGCATTCAAGTGGATAAATTTGTAAAGATTGAAAGCTTGTTGAAGGCACAAAATAACAAGTTAGTGGCTATAGAAAGACAACAATATACTTCTTATAGGCCATACCAAGGTCCCTTCCAAGCTTAATACCATGATCAATCCTATAAAATACCCCCTTATACATTAAATAAATAATCTCAAGGCCAAATTACTCAAGGTATATCTCATAATAGCTATAATCCTACATTTACAAGAAGCTCAAGAGCCTTGGTCCCCACACAAAACAACCTTACACAAGAGGGTCAATGGAAATCAAGAGGGTAGTTAAATGAGATGGAAATAGCTACAAGTGGAGAAATGTATTAGGATCCTAGTTAGAAACATTCTCCTTCATTCCAAATCCATGACACACTGCCTCCTCTACCATAAAACCCTTTAATGAATCAAGATAACATGCTTACTATGACATCATTAGAAGCTCAAATTCAATATCAAGGGAGCATGGGTAAGGCACAAGATGATACCATGTGCATAAACTTTCAAGAAGGGAATATTTTTGAGCATGTAATAGTAAACATGGGGTAGACTACATAGAGGATAGATGAACTAGTTGCAACCAATACAAGGTCTAAGAGGAGGATGTTGGATGATAATTTAGGGCAGCCTAAGGCTTCTTCAACACCTCCATAAGTTAGTGAATATCCTAACACTTTAAATATAGTTTCTAAAGCTCCTTTAACTCAAAAAATACCTCAATGTCATGGACAATAGCAGAAGTCTCCTTTTGTTCTTCATATCACTCAAGTTCCAAGTGATACTTCTCCTTTCAAGTTACAGTTCAAAGGTAATAGTCTTGTTTTTAATATTGTGGATCATATGAAAAATTATAATGTCCTTATGTCTATGTATGATGCTTTGTCTATTATAGGATAGAAATAGATCCTTTAGTAAGATCTCTTGAAGATTTCTCATGTAAACAAGATAGATGATAAGGTAAACATTGTTTTTACAAATAGTAGTCAGCCTAGTCAAATTCAAGTTCCTAGTCAAGATCTTAGTCAAGGTTAAGTTAATAATGTTGTTCATCCCCCTACGGTTGTCAATCCCCCCTCCATTATATTTTTTAGTCATCATAGGGGACTATTTGGTGTATTATTTTATGATAGATTTAGGTTCTTGAACCTTAATTATGCCTAAAACCATAATAGATAAACTTGAGATTAAGTATGTACCTAATGAAAAGGGTGTTCACTAGTTAGATGATTTCCCCACTAAAATAGTAGGTATCTTGAAATATATTAAGATCACATTGGTAGCTTTCCCAAATTATGTCATGACTTAGGATATAATGGTTGTAGACCTACCCCCATATTTTACCTTATGCCTACTTAGGGACTTTAATACAAAAATTGGGGGTTATTTATCCTCTAACTGATCATACATTGTTTTTAGGACCAGATATGGGACTAGGGTCACTATTAGGTCAAAACCTATCTCTAGGTTCCATCTAGAGCACTATATGCCTAACCTTACAAATGTCAACTGAACCATATTTGATGAGGATGAAAATGCTAGTAAATAAGAGCCTTTTGACCATCTTTAAGGCATTTTAGAATTTCACTTAGATGAATGGGTAGCTAAAAATCATGGATTTGATCCCTATAGAAATATTAAAGAAACATATTTAGCGGTATATTGTATGCATGAGGAGGGTGTTGTTATACCTTGCTTAAATAACACTACTCAAGAGAAAAATGGTCTTTAGACTTTATTACTTGATGTATCAAGGTCAAAAAATGGTAGTGGAGATAGAGTCATGTTGGTTTCACCCTCAAATCATAAGTAATATTCAAATGCAATATTTTAATTAGTTACACTTCAAACAAAACTAAATATGAAGCCCTTCTACATGGTTTACAAGAGGAAAGAAGAAGAGGTGTCAAAATTCTTTGTCAAGGGTGATAGTGTGTTCATTGTAAAACAAATGAGAGGCATAAGTATGGTCAAGAACCATCATTTGAAATATTACAAGCATCATGTATGGGATCTCATATAAGACTTCTTCCCATTCAATATATAGTCCATAACAAGAGAGGAAAATCAACATGTAGATAAGCTTATAACCATTGGAGCTTAGTATGAGATTGTGGAAGGAATTAAATGTAGCCAAAGTCAAGACAAGGTCAAGGTCATATGCAGGCTATATGTACTTGACAATAAGGTGAGTTGGTAGGTGTTTGATAATGATGATCAAATTCTATGTTTTATGATGTAGGAGTCAAAATTATACCATAAGAATAAAAAAAAATTCCAACATTAGTATGATTATTAGATAGTGCACTTGAGATATAATAAGTTACCTAAGGGTTTGTGACATTGGAAAGCATATTCAATGAATATGACCAAGTGAGAAGAGGCAAGGCATGTATCTCAACCAAGAAGGAACACTATGAGAGGATAAAGATCTTGAAAGGTAAATTTTTGAAGTTAGGAAATATTAACACATCAAAAGAGAGATCTAAATTTGTTGATTTATCTCAAGAATTATCTAATGTATTTTCATGGGAATACAAATATCCAAAGGTTTTTAATCCCAAAATTTCACAATATACCATTGAACTAGAGAGCAATACAAAACTAGTTAGGCAAAAATAAAGACTTGCCAATTCAAAAGTGGAGGAGTTGATGAGAAAGGAGATATTTAAGTTGATTGAATCAAGGATAATATTATCCATTAAACATTCATCTTGGGTGGAAAACCTTGTAATAATGAGGAAGAAGAATGGGGAAATATGTTTGTGTGTTGATTTTAGGGACCTCAATAAGATGTCCCTAAAAGATCATTACCCACTACCCTCAATAGATCAAATCCTTCAAAAGGTGGTAGGTTCTCAAAGGTTCTCATTGCTTTATGGATACTTTGGTTATAATCATGTTATGTCAAGGGATAAGACAGGCATAAGACTTCCTTCACCACAAAGTGGGGAACTTATGCATACATGAAAATATGCCTTGGATTATCCAATATTGGGGAAAATTTCCAGAGGGAAATGGATGTTGCCTTTGAATTTTTTATCAATGACATGGTGATAATCTACCTAGATGATGCCACTATTTTCTCAAAGGACACAAATGATCACATTTCTCACTTGAGGTTAGTATTTGAAATATGCAAAGAGTTTGGTGTATCATTGAATCCTAAGAAATGTATATTTGGTGTCCATGAGGGTAGGTTATGGGTCATATAGTATCTAAGGATGGTTTTTACATGGACCTTAAAAGAGTTGATTCCATCTTATCTATACCCTTGACTAAGGTCAAGAAGGGTATATAGAGTTTCGTAGGAAAGATTAATTTTATAAGAAGGTTTATCCTAGGCTTTGCAAAGCTGGTCAGGCCTCTTACTCATGTGTTAAGAAAATTTAAGGAGTTTACATAGACCAAAGAAGGTAAGAGGAGTTTTGGGGCCATCAAGGAGGTCATATCTCATGACCTTACACTTATTAATCCTAATTTTAACAAAGAATTCTACTTGTATGCCTTCCCTACATTGGATGTAGTCTTTGCCATGTTGATGTAACATAATGAACAAGGTTTGAAATAACCTATTGATTTATTTAGTCAAGAATTAGAGGGGTATGAGGAGAGGTATATATTTGTATAAAATATGTGATTGTATTAGTGAGAGGTTTGAAAAATTTTAGGCACATGGTATCCAATAGTAAGATCATACTTATGGTGGTATACCCAAGTATTACAGAGTTTATATTCAAAAAAGACCTTAATGAGAAAAGAGCTGGATGGATGAAAAAATGCATGGAGTATGACCTTGAGGTTAGAGTCACAAATATTTTAAGGGGTAGAGGGTTATGTGGTAAACTTGAATTAGAGGTAAAACAAGGTAAATGCTAAGTGTTGGCAGTCCATGACATCAAATAGGCAGCTGCAGACAACACACCTTTTAGTTGGACACATGATATAATCAAATTTCTTGAGTCAGGACAATGTCTTATGGGGCTAGATAGATCCAAGAGAAGGTAATTTAGGTTGAAAAGTATACCTTATGTCTTGATAGATGGATTAATTTTCAAGAAAGATATATGAGGCATGTTTTTTAGGTGTGTGGAATCATGCCAAATAGACAAGATGCTTGAACCGTTCTAAGATGGTCTAGCTGGTGGGAACTTTGCTACCAAGACCAAAGCCTCTAAGATCATTTTATATGGGTAATTTTAGACCATGATGTTTATATATGCACACTCTTAAGTAAGGAAATTACCAAAATGTGTAATGTTCATTAGCAATCAAAAACTAGCTGCCCTTCCCTTGTAGCCCGTACAAGTAGAACAACCCTTCATGTAATGGGGATTAGATTTTATAGGAATGATACAACCCAATTAAAGTCAAGGACATAAATTGATCATTATAGATACATAATAATTTACAATATGGGTTGAATCAACTTTCCTCAAGGAAGCTAATGAAGATTTTATTTTGGACTTTTATGATAGCCTTGTGACTAGATTTAGTGTGCCTTCTACAATCATTTCTGATAATACATTGGCATTAAGTAGTAACAAGGTATGTGAGTGGGTTATTTTACATGTAATTTATCTCAAGGAATCATCTAACTATTACCCATATGGAAATGGACTAGCAGAGTCCAAAAATAATAACTTGTTGAGGATTATCAAGAGAACTATAGAGGATAGTTAGAGGGAGTGACATACTAGATTGAGGACTACCCTACGGTAAAATAGAGTGACACCTAATAAATCTAATAGACACTACACATACCTTATTATCTATGGGAAAGAATAAAAACTTTATATTTATCTTGAACTACCTACATTATAGCTTAAACACCAACTTGAGCTCCTAGAGGATGATGTTATACAGATAAGGTTAAATGAACTAAGATAGCTAGAAGAGACAAGGGACATGGCTATGCACATCATGTGGTCCAATCAAAACCAAGTGAAGAGGTCATTAAAAATTATATCCTCCTAAAATACATTAAAATAAGATGATATAGTCCTCAATTGGGATGAGGACTATGCAAAACTATGAAAGCACTCCAAGTTTGATAGTCTTTGGAGTGGGCCTTATGTTATCACAGGTTCCAAAGAGAGTAATGCCTTTGAAATTGATAATTTGAATGAAGAGATCCTTCCCATATATATTAATAGGATGTATCTTAAAGTATACTACTATTTTATATCATTATCTTTGTACATATGTAGATAGGTCTGTCTTTACCTTCAAGTGCTTTTGCACATTGCTCTATTTGTTATTTTTTTCTACTATTTAGGTAGTTGTTTGGTGTGTTTTTTATTAATTTCTTATTTTTTATGTGTATATAATTATTTAAAAGTGTTTATAAGAATTAGGTACAATCATTTTTATAATTAATACTTCTTTTGTCTAGTCATCATGAGCAAGCTTGATCAAATTATAGGTTCCATGACCAATAGGTTGGTCAAGCTAGTAGAGTCACTAAAAATGTTGGTCAATTTCTAGAACTAGAAATTGGCCAAACCTATAGCTTAAGGGGTCATGAAATATGTTTAAAATTCAATTTTTATTCATGTTGAAGGCACTCAGGACATGTTTAGTTAGTTTCTTGTATAGTCATATTTCAATATTGTCTTAGTAGCCTTCAGTGAAAGATTACATGAAAATGATGTATTCATGCTATGTGTTTACTCTATAAATTTTATGCCTTAGAACTTTCTATCTTAAGATACAAGATTTTAAAAGTGTTTTATCATTGTAGGACATGGTTGGGGATGTCAAAATTGATCCCAAAAAATATCCATTTAGATTTAAAAAATCCTTAACAAGCTCCTAGTGAATATACTGCTACTAGGTGTTGACATATTGCTTGATCAGATCATAGATCAATGACACACATATAGAAGCTCAAGTCAGTGAGAAAATAAAAATATAATTGAGTGTGTTTTATATTACAATAAAGATTAATGATGAGCTTGAAGGTCAACAATTCAAATGTTCTAAGTGGTAAGATCTCAGGTGCCCTTATGAATATCTAACGACACGTGTGGAACTGATAAAGCCAGTGGGTCTAAATAAGATAAATGGTGTGAAATAAATCATACAAAATTTAATTAATGATGATAAAATTTCAAATATTTAAAATATCCCAAGGATGAATGAGTTCCTACCAAGTGTCATAATTATGGTGAGTTATGAGATCAACAACCTATGTTGGATATTACAGACTAAGATCAAAGGCACATGCTTAACTGAGAAAAAGAAATCAATGGTGCATAGGTCAAGGAGGTTAGATTGAAAATGAGGCTACCAAATGGCTCAAGATCACTAGCCAAATGAAGTTGATAGTGAATCCATATAAATCATATGGTGGTGACAAGTGTCTCAATCTATGAATCCCAGATCAATGATCAATGACCAGCATTGAAAGCAAAATTTTGGGAGCAAATGAGATGATGACACATGCCTAAAATACATGGTATGGTCAAGATTCTAGTAAAGAGTGTGTTATATAATGGATCTTGATTAGTTAAGAGATTTTAAAAAATCATCAATGTAGGGAGAAGTGGGAGAAGGAATGGTGTGACTATTACAACTATTTATTGAGGTGGCTCTAATCAATTAAGAGTTTTTAAGGAGCATAAATGCAAGGTGGTTGTAACTGATATTTTGAGTGGAATTAATCTCATTAATGACCTCTTTAATGCCAAAATTTCTCTCCCTAGCTTTTTTTTCTTCTTATAAATGTAGGCATTGAGCTCTTGATTTTCATCCCTCGGTTGGGTACAAAAAACCTCTACTAAAATCACTTTGTAAAATATTTTAAAGTAATATAAGAAAATTTCATATTATAGTTGAATGCTAAGTGTACTTTATTGGATTTTGATTTATAGAGTGTATGTTGATTATTCATCACCTATGTGTCCTTCATGTACCTTTCTTTAAGACTATTAGTTTCTTATAGGTTATGTAAAGTGTTAGCTAGTGAGGTTTCTCTTGAAATGTCATAAGTCCATAGTGTCTTGCATAGAGATATCTCTTTATATCCTTCATGTTTTAGGTATCTTTCTAGCCTTCATACAAAATACTCACGTTTGGAACTTTTTTATTGAATTTGATCAATTCTTGCCTCAATTAGATTTGTTAGTAGTCATGAAAGTGTCTAAGCTAAGAGTGAATCATTGATAATTGGGTGCATCACCACTTATAGGTTTTCATTCATGTATTATCTCCCCTTTTTCATCTTGATAGATTAAGTTTTAGGAAAATAAATTTAAATTATTGTATTTGAAGATCTAGTCTTATTAAAAATCCTAGAAGTTTGACCCAAAATTAGGTAACCCACAGCCTAGGGTCATTCCCATGTTGGACTATATTTGAGAGTAGGACTTGAACACTTCTAATTTTAAATAGGGTGAAACCTAAGTCTCCAATAATTACTTCACTAAATAATCTGAATAACAATGAGATATCACAATGATATGGAAATATAGCATAAAATATGAATAATAGATAAGCCACTTTGAAGGGGAAACCTCCCAAATGCTTGCAATAAGAAATGAATACTATGATATGATAATAAAAAACTACCTAATACCTCCTATATATAGTATATCTAGGCCATGGTTACTCCATAGTCTGACCTACTAACCTAATGAAAGCATACAAAAATGTGATATAACATGAAAGAGGGATAAGTAAGCCACAAGTCAACTATTCCTATCCTGATACATGCGATAGGTTAGTGGTGTAGCATGACCTTTCCATTAGAACCAATGTTGTCCTCAACATTGAACAACTTTAGATGCTATTTCATAAAATCTTCACCCTCCCAAGTTACATCCTCACTACTTAGGTTCTTCCACTTGACTAGATATTATTTAATCTCTCTAGTTCTCAACTTCTTAGTACATGTTTGTAAGATCTTCTATAGTTCCAAAATAACTCATACTTCTTCATATAGTTATGGTATCTCTATTTGGCCTAAAAATTTCTATCCAATGACCTTATTCAAGTAAGAAACATGAAATACTAGTTGTATGTGAGATGAATGAGGCAACTCTAGCTTGTAAGCCACACTTTCAATTTTTTATCGAACTCGTAAGGGCCATAATACTTAGGAATGAGTTTTTTATCCTTTTTTATTTCTTCAAGGACATATAATAATAAGGTTACAAATTTACAAATAACCAATTATAGACACTTAAAATTGGCCACTAATAACCTCCAACCAAGCTTTAGACCAATTTTTATCAAATATCAAAATTTAGCCTAAAAACACTAAAATATGCTAAATGATGTGAATTTTTCATATACAAGTGCTGATTTTGGCCAATTTATCCCTAAATGTGGTAATTCATTTTATGAGATAACTAACTTTGATTAGATCATTTTGAGTCAAAATGATGATTTCATACCTAGGTACTCTGGATTGCTCTTTTCTACCAATTTTCTTGCACGATACATGTGCTTTTGTTATTTTGTATCAGCAAAATCCTAAATGGGATAATGGTTCCAACACATCTAACATCACATAATAATTACAATATAGTTAAATTTTGAGTCAATAATACAAAAATTTGACCAATTTGATTAATTTGTGCACCAATTGCCAAGATTTGTAACAAAATTGATAAATCATTTTTAAGGTTAATTAATTTGAATCAAGAGATTAAGTTAATTTTCCATGGAAATTGTTGAATATTTATTTTTGGAAATTGATTATGAGTTTCTACATCATCTAAGACATCATTTTTTGGGAAGGCATCCATAGGCCATAAATGCAACAAATATCCGATTAAGCCCACACTAGCAGGGTAGTCCTATCCAAAAAGCTCTTGCATACTGATTATTATTAGCCCATGATAGATGTATATGAAAATACATATATAAATAAGTATGATAAGTGTCAATGACATGATAATATAATTTATGCCCTAGCCAAGACTCTAAAACCAATGTTGACACCATGGCTATTTGATACATGGGGCCTTAACCTCATTGGGAAGATCAATCCTACCTCATCTAATGGACATAAACATATCCTTACTACCATCTAATATTTCACTAAGTAGGTTGAAGATATAAACATCACTTACATGATTGGAAAGAAAGTTTCCAAGTTTATTTTTAACCATATGATTTACCATGATGTAATCCCTTTTAACATTATATCTGATAATAAAGGATCATTTAAGAAAAAGATTGTCAAAAATCTATGTGCCTAATACAACATCACACAACACTTTTCTATGACATATTACCCTCAAGGTAATGTATAGGTTGAAGCATAAAAAAAAACCATTGTTAACATTCTTAAAAATATTTTTAATGATTCTAATCATGACTAACACCTACATATATTTCACATCCTTTGGACATACGATACCAATCACCATACACCGACAAGATCCACTCTATATTCACTTATTTATGGTACTAAGGCCATTCTTCCCATTGAGGTTGAGTTGCCTTCTCTATGCATCTCTTTCAAGAATGTTCTAGATGATAATGAATATTGAATATCTCACCTACAAGAGTCAGAGTTACTTGATGAGAAATTCATGGATGTGGTGAACAATCTCCAAGCCTATCAAAATTGACTTTGAGGCCACTAAAATTGGCATGTGAAACATAGAGAATTTGAACTTGGTGATCTTGTACTTAAATAGAACCAAAATAATATCATGACTAAAAATAATCATAAAGCCAAGTTTAAACCGAACTAGGTTGGTCCTTTCATCATTATGACAAACTATGAAATATGATTATATAGGCTTGCCACACCAGATGGAAATGAACTTGATGAGCTGATGAACATTATCCACCTCAAGTGGTACTACACTTGAGTGACTTGGTATATTATCTATAAGGACCATTTCAAGTTGTGCCATATTATAAATATTCTTCTTTTTACTATACCATTTTACCATCCTATCAGCCTACCAACCTTTCACTTTTTCCTATCACCTATCTGTTCTACCATACCTTTCCCATAAACTACATTGATTTATCCCTCCTTACCCAACCTTATGACCTTGGTTCTGGTCCATTTGGTTTCATCAAAATTTATAATAAGAGGATTTAGATCTAATTTTAGTAGTTGTTTCACACATTCTAAATAGAGGCAATATTTTTGAGAAGTAATACAATAGTTTGACAGTTGCATCATTCATTTCTTATTTTGTTCTTTATACCAATTATGCCTGATTATACTTTCCTATGGAAAAATCAGTGTCCCATCAGTCTTGTTACTAATTATAACCACCTATGGGTAAATTAGTATCATTAACCTATGATGTTGTATCTTAGCTATAACCACCTATGGGAAAACTAGGGGAAACATTTTTTATCATGCCTTGACACACTAACTTGTCATTATTAGGCCATACTATGCCTTTATACAAATTGTGCTTATTTTATTTGAATTTATTTCTACACTATTTAGATTCCTCTATTATAAGGTAGAACCATAGTAACTTAAGGTCTCATCTTGGGACTATGTAAGTATCACTCGATACTTGTTAAGGTCAACTTAGTCAACCTAATCCATGCTCTCACCATTTTTTGAGCAACCTAAGCCATTCTCTTGCCATATTGAGAGAAACCTAAGTCATGCTCTCACTATTTTATGAGAAACTTAAGCCATGCTCTCACCATTTTATGAGCATCTTAAGCAATGCTCTTTCTATTTTGCAATCTTGAACCATTTAGTGTCTCATCATTCTCGAATGAGTTGAGATACATAAAATTCCAAAAACATTTATAATTTTTTTATAAAACCCAAAAACATTAATTGCTTTTTTACCTTAACAATTTTGAGAACCCTTACTAAGTCATAAGCAAATCACTTGTCATTTAGTTTCCCCATCCTTTTTGGATTTTTATCCCATACACTTGCCATTTTTCAAGACCATTCCTATTATTCTATCACATCCATTATGTTTGTTTTTCATTAGTTTATCATTTTATTCCTATTTCTTGGGAGAACTACATTTGACTTAAATTTTATGTTGGGTATTACATCTATAGAACTATGTAGGTAGTGTCCATTTGCCTAGTGCATATGGAGACAACTCAAACACCCCCTTTCTTTTATTCTATACCCCTATTATGTTTATTTATTAAATTTTCACTTATTTTCTAGGGGAGATGTTCATTGCATTGTTTGTACTAACATTAGGGATAATTGTTTGTTTATTTATCTATTTATTTACTTATTTATTGTTTGTGTGCTCATTTATTTGATTTTGAAATTGTTGCCTTGATTTAGTCTATGTGCATTCATTGGGTGATTCCTTACACATTTATACTTGAATCCATCCATATCCATGCATTTACATTATCATCATGGTTTTTATCATTGGTGCATTATTTTCCCTTGAATATTAGATTACAAGTGTCAGTCCTTATGCATCTTTCAACCTAGTCCTCATGGTGTTCTATTATGTTGCCTACCATATAATGCTACAAAAAAAATTAGCTTTAGGAAGTGTACTTAGAAATGGTGGCATAAACATCTCCTTGGTACTAACATTATCAACATCCCAATCATATCATAAATAGAGTAATTAACCATGAAAGAATTTCAACCTTTGTTAGTTCAAAAGGGCATCTCCCTACTAGCAAGTTGTTCTAATTCATTATTACCTTCTATGTCAAGTTATCATCATCATCAACCCATCAATCATTTTTTCCATAATCAGGGTCTAATGATTATAACTGCCTATGGGCAAATCATTTTCCACCATCTTACTTAGATTTATCAATGATTATAACCACCTTTGGGAAAATCATTGTGTTTTCACCAAATTTACTTTCTTTTTGCCTAAATAGGGGCATGTTGTTATAATGTTTTCCTATCTTAAATAAGGTAGCTCCATTTTATCAATGATTATAACCACATTTGGGCAAATTATTATGTTATCATACCACATTATCACTATCAGGGTACAATGCTTATAACTAACCACCTTTAGAAAAACCATTGTACACCATCCCACTTGCATTCTCAGTGATTTTGTTTGATTTTTCAAATCATTGTCTTCTCTCACCATTATATTCATATGTTTGGTACCCTCATTTCACCTCTTTCTTTTGAGGGACGATTTACCAACCTACTTATGCCAACCATTCCCTTGAAGAGGCATCATATAGTTTATCCATTACCATTGAAGTTGTAGGCATGCATGACCTTTTTATTATTTGAGAAGACATTAATGTGCCCATTTCTTGTAATTCATTCCAAAACAAGGGCAAACTTTAGACACCTAAAATTGGCCACCAATAACTTCCATTTAGGTTTTAAACTAATTTCTATCAAATATTACAATTTGGCCTAAAAATACTAAAACATGCTAAATGATTTGAATTTGTCATATACAATTAATAATTTTGGCCAATGTATCCCTAAATGGGGAAATTCATTTTATGAGATAGCTAACTTTGATCATATCATTTCAAGTCAAAATGATGATTTTGCACCTGGGTACGCTAGATTGCTTTTTTCTATCAATTTTATTGCATGAGACACGTGCCTTTATTATTTTGTGTCAAAACGTCTTAAATGGGATAATGGTTCTAATTCATCTAAAATTAAATACTAATTCTAATCCAATCAAATTTTAAGCCAATAATACAACATTTTGACCAGTTTGATTAATTTGTGCACTAATTGCCAAGATTTGCACCAAAACTGATAAATCATGTTTAAGAATAATTAATTTGAATCAAGAGATTAAGTTAATTTTCCATGGAACTTGTTTAATATTTATTTTTGGAAATTGATTATGAGTTTTTACATCATCCAAGACATCATTTTTTGGGAAGGCATCCCTAGGCCATAAATGCAACAAATATTTGATTAAGCCCTCCCATGCCTTTTAAATGTCTCTATACCCCAAATATTTATGAGGGCATTTATTAATTTTAGCCTCCAAAATTTAATGGATTCTTAGCCACACATCTTCATCTTGAGATGGATGATCCAGGTTCATTCTGGTCATTTGCAAAAATCTATAAATACAAGGCCTCATAATCATAATTTTAAGCTCTCATAAGCTGAAGTTATCATGACCAAATAATCTAAAAATATTGGATAGTGTAAAGTTACCATACACAAATTATTCTAAATCCTCATATAATTAGTGTTATTCCAAATTATTGAACCAAGACAAAGCCATCACAAGACAAAAGTGACAAGGAGAGAAGGAGCCAAACAACTCCATTGATGAAGACTCTTTGATGCACAAGCCAATCAAGACATTCTATTAACCATTTGGAAGCTCCAAATAAGGTGAAGGAAGGTTTATTTAATGTTTTAGTTATTGATTTCATATGTATATTTGTTACTAAGCTCCCCTAGTGTCTAGGCCTAGAGATGTCATACTTGTTAGTGTGTTATTTTCATTTTGATTTTATTTTGAACTAACACTTTATATAACCCCCTATCTTGAGTCAAATTCCTAGTTCACACCAGTCACCCACATCAAAATGTCACTCACTATGGTGTTAACCTACTTGTTGCTTCCTCTTATTTTGTGCCAATGCCAAATTTTCTCTCAAACCAACCAAAACCTCTTATTGATATTGAATGTGTTCCTCTACATATCAAACCTTGGTTTGTGCCCTTAAGGAAGAAGTGATGGAAGGTGGATGGTAACCATATAGTTATAAAAATGGGGAAATTTTATAAGATGTATGGAAAGATGTGTTATACCACCATTCTATAAGTGGTATCCATTTAACCCAATATTCTTGATTATCTGATACAAAACAATGGAGATACCCCTATAAACATTTATTGAACACTTATATTTGCCCATTAGATTAGGGGTTGTAAGATGAGCTATGAGCTAGCTGAGTACCCAAATAATAAAATAGTTTAGTCCAAAAATTACTAGTGAAAATATGATCACAATCACTTATAATTATTTTTGGGGTTCCATGTAATTTTAGAACCACATATAGAAAAATAATTGATATTGTACTTGTTATAAATGGGTGTGAGAGGGAAAGAAAATGGTCATATTTTGTAAGCCTATCGACAATTTCCAAGATAACATTATTACCTTTAGAATAAGGCAACCTTGTGATGAAATCCATGGAAACCTCCTCCCACCTTTGACAAGGAATTGCTAAAGGTTGTAGCATACATGGACTCTTAATTATCTCACCTTTATTTTTTTGGCATATCAAGAATTCTACCACAAAATTGATACATCTCCCTTGAGTCCTTGAAAAAAATACTTCTCACTTGATTCTGTAATAAGTTTTTTAGAACCCAGAGTGTTCCCTAATTGGATATGCATGCAACTCTACAAGAATCTTATGCTTCAATTTTGAATCTTTGCTTAAGTATAGCCTCTCCTTATACCATAGGGCATTACCTTTCCATTAAAATTTATTAGAGGCTATCTAAAATTGATGGATATTTTGAATTAGAACCTCTGTATCTTTATCATATCCCCACTCTAAGCTAGCATCATCTATCCAGTCTCCCTGATACATGGACATTTCATAAAGTAATGCTTTTTTGGATGTATCCTATCTAGATAGTGCATTTTCTACTATATTAGCTTTACCCTTCTTGTTTATAATTTAAAAATCATAACCCAACATTTTTTAACCCACTTTTTTTGTTCCTCAGATGATAATATTTACTCAAAAAAGTATTTGAGACTATCATGATCCATTTTCACCTTAAAATGTCTACCCATTAGATAGTGCCTTCATTTTTTTTACTGCATGAAGAATAGACATCATTTTTTTCTCACATATTGGTTTTTGGAGAGTATTACCTTTTAATTGATTAATCTCAAATGAAAGGGGTATTATTTATTACATTAGTACTTCTCCTAAACTTGATCTAAAATCATCACATTCAATAATGAACATCTTAGAGAAGTTTAGAGTAGCCAAAATAGGGGTGGTGCGCATAGCTAATTTTAGTTGCTCAAATGATTTAGTGGATGCATCAATCCATTGGAAGTCATCCTTATTTATCAATGTAGTGAGTGGATTTTCTATGCTTTCATAACCTTTCAAAAATATTTGGTAGTAACTTGTTAGTCTTATGAACCCTCTGAGGTTTTTGAGAGTTTTGGGCATTGGCCAATCCACCATATATTTTATTTTGTGAGGATCAACTTTGACACCTTCATGGGATACAATATGACCCAAGTAATGTACCTCTTTTAATCCAATATTAAATTTGGATGGATTCACATAAATTTGATGTTGTTCCAAAACTATCAACACATGTTTCACATGTTACAAGTGTTCTTACCATGTCTTATTGTAAATCAATAAGTTGTCAAAGAAAACTAGCACAAACTTCCTTAAAAAAGGCATAAAAATAGTGTTCATAAATCTCTAAAAAGTAAATGCTATATTTTTAAGACCAAAGGGCACTACCAAAAAACTCATAATGGCCCTCATGAGTTCTAAAAGTAGTTTTGTGAACATTTTTATCCCTAATTCTAATTTAATGGTACCCTGAATGAAGATCTAATTTCATGAAATAAATAACACCATGTAACTCATCAAGTAAATAATCAATTAATAGAATAGGAAACTTATCTTTGATGGTGTACTTGTTGAGTTCTTTGTAATCTAGGCACATCTTCCATGTGTCATCCTTATTATGCACGATGACCACTGGTGATATATATGCACTCTATTTGTGCACGTTGATCCCTGCCTCTAGCATTGTATGGACCATATTTTTAATTTCACTCTTTTGTGCATATGGATATCTGTATGGTCTGATATTTGGTGGTTGAATCCCTGAAAGGAGTTGAATGGCATGATCATGTTCTCTTTTTGGTGGTAGTCCTTTTGGAATTACCTCAAAAATAGATGGGTGGTCATCAAGAATTAGATGTAGATCAGGATTTGGAGATGCCTTTATGGGTTAAACTTATATGGAACATAATTTTGATATAAATCTTTTTGCCCCTTTTTTATAGAATTTTTGTCATCTGATGTGAACTAACCAATAGTGGAGATTTTTCCCTTGATTCTTGTAGTTCAATTTTTTTACCTTCAGAGTGAAAGTGCTTGGAAATTCATCTAAATTATGCACAATATTATGAGCCATTGGACTCATAAAATAATGTCTACACCACCCATGGGAATAACAAACATAAGAGAATCTAGATTATAATCACCCATAACAAGCTTAATACTATGGAATTTTCCTAAATAATTAATGTGCCACCATCTACAATCGTGACCTAAAATTCTGGTGTAGGGTAAATGAAATAATTCAATCAAGTGGCCAACTTATGATTGATGAAATTATGTGTGCTCTATGGGTTAATCAACATTGTCACCTTTTGTTTCTTGAGAAAACCCACCACCTTAAGTGTTTGAGGAGTGTTAATACCTGAAAGTACATGTCAAGATATTTTAGGTTTGGAATCTTTAGGTACCTCCTCTATCTCTTCCTCATAATTATTAGAGACATCATCCTCTTCATCATCTTCATTGGATCCCTCAATGTAGAATTAATTCTTCTCAGCACATCTATGTCCTTTTCTCCACTTGATTTTATAGCCTAAACATTATCCTTTTACATGCTTCTATTCAATTTATTGAGAGGTCAATTTGGTAGGTGGAGGAAATGATGGTCTCAATATGTTATGATCTCTAAAGAGAGAGAATGGCTGATTCTTATTGTCTATGAATTTTTCCTCAACCCTATGTGCCATGATAATTAAATTAAAAACCTTAAGTGGATTAAACATGCCTCATATTGAATGTGGTCCTTGAGGCCTCTCAAAAATAGTTTATTTAGGTTCTCATAAGAAATTATCTCTACACATAAAAATAGGTTCTAAAAATTATGAATATAATCCTTGATTGAACCAGTCTATTGTAGTTTTCCTATTTGGTTGAAGTAATTCTCTATCACACTATTTCTATAGTGTAATTATAGCTCCTCTTTAAAAACTGACCAAGTGACACTGAGAGTCATCTTCTTATTTTGAGCACACAACCATCGATATCCAATGAATTATTTAGGTTATAGATACAAGGATTCCATGGTAACCTTATGTCCACATGGGATTTTATGAATATCAAAAAAAATCTCCATTTGGTTGATCTAATTGAGTGGATCCTTTCCATAAAATTTATGCATATCTACCTTTGGTAACAAGTTATGTTATGGCAAGGTACTTGGATTTGGATTAGGCTAGTTGGGAGATACACCTTGGTGGGGTTGTGTAATAGTGATATATAGATAATTTGAATAATTATTTTGTAAATCCATCATTATAATTTTCAAACTAGATTGTATAGATTTCATATCAGATTGTATACCTTGCATCTCACTTTGAATGCTTTGCACATTGTAGTCAAGATGACTCACTTTGTGATCTATCTCAAAGAACCATCATATAAAGGATACAATAACTCCCCCTTATGAATCCATATTTTTATTATGAAGATTTTTACTTGGGGTTATGACATCCTTACTCAACCCCTAGTTTGTAGTCCTGCCATAAAAGGGATTGACAATGTCGACCCTGATTGACACTTTTGACCTAACTTTAACCAAGTGATTTTGTACTTATTTAAACCTCAAATAAGAAAATAAAAAGAACATACCCTAGATATATTTTTATAATATTTCCAAAAATGTAAATAAATCTAAAAAATTCTTTGAATTGTGCATTATAGAGTGAATTTTTGAAAAACCCTAAAATGGTGATAAATTTTGCTAAATTTTTTTGATTGAGCTGAAATTTGAATGGAAGATTAATTAAATGGTTTATCATATATATGAAAACAATTGGAGAGGAATTGACAACCATTTGCGAGATATATCCAAATTATAATATCTAGGGTTTTTATCCTAATTATGCCCAGATCAACACTCTGATACCAATTGTAATGATATTACTTCTCAAAATAAGAAGAATAACATCAAGATATAATAATGACATGAAAATATATAAGAAAATATAAATAATAGATAAGCCACTTTGAGGGGGAAACCTCCCAAATGCTTGCAATAAGAAATGAATACTCTGATATGATGATAAACAACTATCCACTACCTCCTATATATAGTATACCTAGGCCATGGTTACTCCATAAAATGACATACTAACCTAATGAAAGCATATATAAATTTGATACAACATCAAAGAGGTATAATTAAGCCACAAGTTGCCTATTTCTATCTAGATACATGTAATAGGTTAGGGGTGTAACACTCAGACACTACCATGGTATTTGATATGCATGAGTCCTTTTTCCCAAGTGAATATGATAATGAATCAGATGATAAATATGATGATATACATGCCTTACATAAATATATAAATATAAAATACAATATGAGGAACAAGTATCCCTTCACAACATCTACTCCTCCAAACAATACCATTATTCCACTGAATCCAAGGGGTAACAATAATCCACCTCCCTCAAAAGGGAATGAACAATTCTAGAAAAAAGAGGAAAAAATCAAAGGAGGATATACCATTATTTAAGATATAAATAAGATTAAATCCAACATCACTCTTCATGAATTGGCTCAGATCATTGAACAAAAGGAGCTCCTATAGAAGTCCATTATAAAGAAGTCAATTACAAAAAAGACAAAGGCTGATCATACCAAAGTCATATACAAGAGTAAACCAGAAGTGCCTCCTTTATTATTGACCATTAGAGCCTTTGGAAAGAACATTCATAATTATTTATTTGATTCTAGAGCATTGGTCATGTTGATACCAACTTCCATTTGATAAAATCTTGGGTTGACTCCAAGACCATAAAAGAGGATAATTTCACATCTAGATAAGATAGTGGTGCATGTAGTAGGATAAATTAATGATATACATAAAAAAGTAGAATTAAATCCATGAGTATAAATGAAAATCAACATAATTGTTGTGGATATATCAAAAAGATACAAACTTCTCAATAAAGACTGATCTAAGACATTGAATGGGTATGTAACAACAAACTTATTTCACATTTAGTTACCACAGAGAGGTGTTGCAAATAAAATTATAATTTTTTGGGAGATAATAATGAAGCACCATATTACTAAATATAATGCTAAAAATGAAGAATTAAACTATAAATATCCTAAAATTGGGATTTATACCTTTACCACAAAGTAAGAGGTGCATGACCCAAAAGTCAAAGGACCTTCTCAGCTATGGACTCTCCACTTTGATGGTGCAAGATCCAAACAAGGATAAGGTGTTAGTGTTGAATTGATGGATCCACAAGTTAAGAAATACATATAAGTATACATATTAATTTTACCTTATACCAATAACATATCAAAATATGAAGCACTAATTTTGGGATTGTATTTTTCTCTAAAAAATAATGTCAAATAACTACTAATCTATGGAGATTTAGAACTGGTAGTCAATCATGTCAAGAACAAAACTATTGTAATATATCATACCTAAAGAGGTATAGACATAGATATTATTATCTAATTGATTCCTTTGAGGCATTTAATATAGGTTTTACTCTTAGAGAATAGAATCAAGCTACAAGTTCATTGGCTACTTCAACTACCAAGTTGGCACCTATAAAAGAATCTAAGGTTCATAGATTTTCCATTGATCTAGTCCCTTTTCCATCTATCCCTAACAAGGTATATTTCCAAGTCTTTGATGATGACCAGTAGATTGTCTAGTTCTTGACTAACTTAGGATAATTTACGTCTTAAATAATTAATGACAAGGATATTATTTACCTATGCCAAGAGCAGTTGGGGGAAGAAAGAGTCATTTAGTTGAAAGAAAACCACGTTCCTTTAGAAATGATTTCCTTGGAAAGGAAATTTGATCTAGATCCTTAGGCAAAAAAATAAAGGAAACCAAAAGTAAATAAATATGAATTTAAATATGATAATTTATGAGATGAATATGATTTGTGCTATGATAACATTGGTCTCAGCTATGCTTCAGAAGAAATGCAAAGGGTGAAGAATCTACTCACCTAGTACAAAGCTATGATTGCATGGATGTATGAAGAATTGAAGGTTTTCAAACCAAGGGTCATCACCCATAAAATCACACTAAATTTAAACCACAAACTATTTAGGTAAAGATAGAGTATGATATATGCTATCCTAAAGCCCCTTATTTAGAAATAAGTAGAAAATTTTTTGAATGCAAAAATAGTTTTCTCTATTAGAAATTATACTTGGATGGATATTTTAGTTCCATTTAGGAAGAATAATGGGGAAATTAGACTCTATGTTGATTTCATGAACTTTAATAAAACTTTAAGTCTTTCAATTATCCTTTTTCTTCCTTGGATGAGGTCATCTAGATAATGAGCAAGTTTAGGAATGAAGTCCTTCTTAGGTGGGTGATCAAGATATAACTAGGTGTCGATTGAGTCAAAGGATAGAATGAATATTTAATTCACCATAAAGTGGAGTACTTATTAATATAATAGGATTCCATTTGGCCTAATTAACATAGGTACAACCTTTTAGAGAACCATGGATCATGCATTCCAAGGGATAATAGGTAAATGTATAGTCATCTATATGGACAACCTCATGGTTTTCTAAAAGACCATAACTAATCACATTGGTCATATATAATAAATATTTCAAATATGTAAAAGGTTTGGCATGTTTTTGAAACCCAATAAGAGTATATTTGTGATCACATAAGGAAAGTTATTGGGTCACATCATCACCAAAGATAAAATTATAATTGACCCAAGTAGAATTTAGGGGATATCAAAAATTGCATTCTTAAATAACAAGAAGGATCTCAAATATTTCTTTGGGAAGATAAATTTCATGAGAAAGTTTATATCAAGATTTGTATGAATTGTTAGACCTTTTAATGTAATGATAAAAAAAGATGCTAAAGTGGAATGGATAACAAAGGCCTAAAAGTCCTTTCAAGACATTAAAGATGCAATATCTCAAGCCCCTATATTGATAAGTATAGATTTCACTAAATATTTATTCATGTATTAATTTACTTTAGAACATACTATTATCATCATGCTCACCCAAAATAAAGATGAAAATGAACACCCTATTACATTCATGTACACAAAATTGAAGGAGGCATAACTCAGGTATTCCATGATAGATAAATAACTTTTACCTTTGTTAAACTAATAAATAAATTTTGACATTACATCTTGAGGAAAAATACCATCACCATTGTGTCAGATCCCATTTTCAAGCTCACTTTGGGGAAAAAATAATTGGGAGAATGTAGAGGAAAATTGATGTCAAAATTGTTGGAGTTTGAAATAGAAATCAAGCCTACCAAGATTATTGGAGGTCAAGGCATCATTAAACTCATGACTGAGCCTAACCTGTGCATCACCATTGAAGAGGTTTGTGAAAATCAAGTATCTAAAGGAGATTGGTATGCTGGCATTATTCAATACTTACTCATGCATTCTTGTTCCCCATAAATCAAAAGATAATAGATGAGAGATTTATTACTCAAAATGGTTCATTATATGATCAAAAAAGGGATCCTATATATAAGGAATTATGAAGGCATCTATCTAAGATATGTATCATGAGAATAAGCTAAATAAATTATGGAAAGTTTACACTAGAAGATAGACAATGGTCATCCCTCTAAAAATGCCACAACCCATAAAATACTCAAAATGGGTTATTACTAGCCAATAGTTTTTAAGGATGCACATGTTCATGTAAGAAAATGCCAAGTCCTAGTGAAAATAGAAGTACACACAATAATTCATTTACAACCTCTTATTGAAGGAAGACCATTCTCTCAATGGGTCTTGGACTTCATTGGGGTCATTAACCCCAATTATTTAGTTATCCACAAGTTTTTACTTACTACCACTGAATATTTCACACAATAGAATGAACCAATAGCTATAAATAATTTATGAGCACAAGATGTAATCAAAATTTTATGTAAAAATATCACCACTAGATTTGGTACCCCCATTTATCTAGTTTGTGACAATGGGCCAATATTTCAATTAGTTGAATTCACTGAATGGGTCCATTATTATCAAATCATCATTAGGTCATCATCTAACCATTACCCATAAGGAAATGGATTAGATAAATAAAAAAACAAAAACTTTATTAAAACTATTAATAATTTAGTAGTAGACAAACCTAGAGATTGGGATAATCTACTGAAGTATGCACTATGTGTTAATTGAATAAAATATAATCAAGCCATTAAGGATTCACCTTACTTGTTGGTATATAAATGATAACTAGTTTTCCCATTCTTGCTTAAATTTCCAACATATCAACTTATGTAGGAATACATAGGACCAAGTGAAAAGGTGGAGTTTTGATTACTAAAAATAATAGAGATGGAAGACTCAAGGACTAAGGCCTTAAAAATTTTTAGTAAACATCAGGACATAGTACAAAGGTGGTTTGACAAAAGAGCAAAATTCAAAGAATTCAAAATATTTGACCTAGTTATTTTATGGGAAAAACCCATGAAAAGAAAAAAACATGACAAATTTACCCCACTATGGATTAGACTTTATCATATTTCATAGATCCTAAGTAATAATTATTTCCATTTGAGGGACCTCCAAGGCAATGAGTTGACATATCTAGTCAATGGATAGTTTTTAAAGCATTACTTCATAGCTGTACCATCTAGGGATGTCCCTCATTAACAACATGTGTTGTGTTAAGAGTAGGAGTAGAATAAATTTATTGCTTTCATAAAATAGATTTACTGCTTTCATAGTTATATTCCCTACTTCCTAGGTTAGCATTTCTTATTTTTAGTATTTAATTTTTCTTAATTTAGTTCCCTTATTTTAGATTAAATATTTTCTTTGTTCCATGGAAATATAATTGACCTCCCTTATTATTCTCAAGCAAGTATCCATTCTATTGAGCTTATTATAAATGCATAAATTAAAAGTATCATCCTATGGGAGAGACATTAAATAAAGATACACAAATCTATTTACTTGGAGGTTTTACACCCTTATATTTTAGATTTTTAGAATTCAGGTATGTAACAAAAAAATTGATCATGACTAGACTACTATTGATTGCTTCAATTAGGCATATAAAAGCTGCTCTCATTATTGCTTAAAATTTTTAGAAAGTTTTCTTATTTTCATGGATCAAATGCATATTTCATGTTAATACTTGTTTAAGTAAATAACCATTGACATGGATGTAGTTGTTAGGGACAATATGGTAAAAAAAAATGCTTTCATGTATACCATCTCACTATGGTTTCTGCTCTCCCTCTTCTAACTATATATATATATATATATGTAGGGATCAAGACATCCTAAAAAGAGTGATCCATTAAACCTAAATAAAATTTAAAGGTGATCAAAGGCTAAAATGATGAAATAAGGTTAATTTATCATGCATCATGAAATAATATAGAGGAGGAAAGAGAAGGAGCCAAAGGTACCTTTGTCAGGTCTATGGACACCTATATAGAAGCAAAGCAATTCCAAAGCTTCGTCAATTTTAAAATATGTTTTCTCTTAAAAAACTAGAATGGAACCTATAGTTATCCCAAGTTTCTATTAAAATACTCACAACAAAGGTAAAAGGAAATCACTTCCTCACATACAGATCTAGGATATGAGTAAGGCAAGTATGTTGTATGTGTTTGATAGGAGTCCCTTTTATGTGTCTAATTCAATTATTATTTTGTGAAGTGGTTCATGTTTGATCTTGATTTACTAACCAAAGGTTCTAAGTTCTCAAATACTTAGGAGTATTTCCCTTGTAATTTTCCATTTCTTTTACCCAATATACCCCCATTATTTTCTTAGAATAGGGACACACTATATTTATGAAAAGGTCTAGACCTATTTTGAAAATCTTCTTCCAAGAAAACTTTAGTTTCACCTAACTTCATTATTTAGTAAACATATATGATCAAGTATATCTATTCATAATAATCTATTAATACCCTTCATAAGTTATGTATATGCACAAGTTTTAAACAGATAAATAATATGCAAATTCTTAGGCTTTACAAAACTTAGTCTTTGGAACTTTTGTTTAGAAGCCTATATTTGGAAATTTTAGCATTTTGTACCTATATAAACCTTGGCATAAAGTTACTCTTCCAATTTTTTATTCAAAAGTTTTTGGAAGTGTTGCATTTAGACACTTAATTTTTTAGAGAAATTGTTTGAAATTTTTACTTAAACATTATGGTCTTCAAAGAATTTATTTAGTGAAACTCTTTGGCAAAAGTAATTGGTATGAAATTGGTCTTCATAGAAATTGTTTAGAACATTTGTTTAGTGAAAGTGTTTAGAGAAAATGTATAGGATTTTGGTTTTTAACATTTTGGTCTTCGAAAAATTTATTCAAAGAAATTATTCAGATAAATTAGTCTTTGATAAAACTATTTGAAACTTCTATTTTTGGCTCATTTTGGTTTTTGGAAAAAGTATTTGGGACTTTTATTTGGGGGATTTATTCACTTTGCAGACACTATTTTAACATAATATCCCAACAATTGACTACTAAGATCCCCCATGAAATAGTACACCAAAGTGAAAGAAGTGATGAAAAGACACTTGGAAAGAGGTAATGATGTGGTACTCCTTTTAAGTATCAGTAGTGCCTATGTGGCATACACACCAAATGAAGTGAAAATGTTTGAATTAAACAAAGAAATCAAAGTTATAGATGTTGGACATTAGTAGAGAATGAAATGGACTTGAATGCCAAAGTTATGCAAATTAATTATGAATAAACAATGTGCTCATTGATAATGAACTAAATTTGAGCTCAATTTCTTCCTTGCCAACAAGCCCTACCTACCCATGTTTCAATCATATAATGCATCCAGAAGAGCCAAGCTGATAAATTGAAAACCAAAACTTTGTCAACATAGTCAATTAGCAATGACATCCTCATCCAAGACATTATAAGGAGTGATTCTCCCTTATATATTATCTATCAAGGACTCAATAGAGTACAAGGACACTATCATTGACCTAACAATGTTCAACAATGACTACCTCAATTATTCAACATTGTGGGAAGTGATTCACCACGTTGATATACACAATCATGAGGAGAATTTGACCCCATCTTAATGAAAATTAATTATATACCTCTTCCCCTTCAAATGATAAGGATTTCACTTTGTATTAGAAAATATTGAGGTCATGCCATATACAGACCAATTACAAGACCTATTTTTCATGGGAAAAGTGACTGAAAGTGCATTATTACACCACATGGAACACAAAACCATCATAACATGCATATTGGGGGATGAATTACAAAGGTATTTATTTCTCCCATTGAATATTCTACATATGAATTGTATAGGGTATCTTTGTGGAAGAAGGAAAAATCAATTGAGAAAACATTGAGTAAGTGGATGGTTCTCAGGGAGACTATCAATATGAAGTAGAAGTAGTAAGAGCTTATGACTAAGTTTAGGATAATAATACATATCATGATGGCCCTCATAAATCATTTATATAGATAACCTAACATATAATTCATTCTCATTGAATGGGTTACATTGTTGGACTTACTAATGATCTCAGAGTTGACATTTGATTTGGGTGAGGTAATTAGTGCAAGGCTACGAGAACAAGTATTGAAAAAGGATAAGAGGCCTCAGGGAGGCCATTTATATATGATGTCATACCTTTTATATATTATTATAGGCATATTTTATGTACATAATGGGTCACTCTGAAGCCTAACTCTAGACTTCATTAAAAATCATATATGTGATTCATATTCCTACATGCACATATACACTTATACCTAGAACATCACATGCATTACAAAGGATCTATACCCCAAAGTGTGGATGGCCATTCATGATTACCCATTATATATGGTATCCAAAATAATTATAGACACATTACTGATAAGGGGATATTATTGGGTATAACTAGACTACACTATGATAATGGTCATAGGCCATAAGGTATCACCCCTACATCTCCCCAAATTTGTACTAGATAAACTAGCAGAATAAGAAATCACCTAAAAGATATGGTGGGGGATAGATGAATATATGATGAAGAAGAAGAAGAGTTCCTTCCATGTCTCTCACCTTATAATTTAGAGAATATACTATGTGAATCATAAACACTTTTATGAATATGGTAGATATAGAGAGTACTACTTACTAGCCACACTACCACATAGGGATTGGGATCCTCATAGCCAAGTATAAAATAACATTAAATGCCTTTGTATTACCTATCATTATAAGCCATATGACCATGATTTCTTATTTCTTAATGCTAAGGATGATGCCAAGGTCAAATAGAGGGCACATATAGTTAGATTGGCTGAGGAGCTCCTAAAAATCATTCAAGGAGAGCCCTCTATTTAAATTAAAAATGTATACACTATAATCCCACCTAATGGAGTATGGGATAACTAAAATTTTTGGGTCAATATTCCTTCATATCCATTGTTATATCAAGGAAAACCTTCACATTTACCCCCTGTGGCATTAAAGGTTATAAAGAGAGAGCCTAGAGTGGTTGATACTTCACCTGGGGGAGCTCATGATGATCTAATTTTCCATGATTCTATGGACTTAGAAGGACATACCCAGCTTATTGATACATCGACATAAGAGATTAATATTATTATTACCTCAACCACACCCACATATGAGGTATCCTCCACAACTAAAAAAGTCACTATCTATTACAAGAGGAAGTTAAGGTCTTACCTTCTTCCACAAGGTCCAAATATTGAGGCACTATAAATATAAGGACCATCAAGAGAGGAAATTGAAGGTGAATCTACAAATGAGGAGGAGATAAAAAGATTTAAGGTTTTGAGTTTCCAAGACACCAAGGGAAAAATACCACTATATGGAGAATAATCAGGTTAGGGTACAACTCCTTCAGTTTTTATCACGGCTATCTTTTGTTTTCCCTTTGACTATTATTCTATTTGATTTTATGTCCCTTAATCTTAGTTTTCCTATTTCCCTTATGGTACCAAAAGTGGAGGTTATTTCATTTGAGCATAGTGTCTAACCATATTTAGTTGTTGCAAAGGTAGAGGATTCCTCCTCTACCCATGCTATTTCTACTTCCCCATCAATTCCTACTACTCCAATTATGTTTTATGTGTCCATTACTCCTATTTATACTATGGATACTTCCACCACTATACCAATACCCAAAAATACTAAAAGTAAGGCAACCAAGAAATCTAGGGGAGCAGTGGCAAACCTAAAACTACATCTATCATCTAATCAGTTGGATTTACTTGTGTCTCCCCCTAGTTATTCTCAAGGAACCACTATAGTAACATTAAATAAGGTTGGAAAGAAGAAATATATGTGTATAGTTCACCCACTACCTTAATATGGTGGTGTGTACTGGTCTAAGATAATCTATCCTTCCCTTCCTAACCCATTACTTGAAGATGCCTTGAATTATTCCTCATGTTGGTTGAGACTACAGTTTAAGACACTCAATTAATAGACACAACCCAATCAGTCCTCCCACAATGGGAAAATAATATAAAATCATAAGTTTATTAATGACCTAATATTATAATTATAGAGTTTCCCACATTGAGATCCATATTTGACAAATCTATAAAGAGTGTTCAAAGGGTAAATAATAGGAAAATTGAAGATAAGGCTAGAAGGGGGTGATTTTGGTAGAAAGACAAGAAGTATTCACCTTGTCTAAGAGAAAGAACAAAAAATTGGGGTAGTCCCCCTACATTGAGGATTTCAAATCCTATTTTGAGACACATAAGGATGCTCTGGTCAAGCTTTATGAGGGAACCGAGATGGCCAAGAGGGAACTTGAGTAGGAGTTAGAATAAATTAGGGAATAATAACAAATAATAACTTTTCCCATATAGATAGAAACAAATGTGTAGAGTGAAACATCAATATTGCATAATATTCTGGAGGCCATTACTATAATGAGGGTTGAGTTAGCACCTTAGATAATTGAAATTTCCAAATTATCTAATTATTTGAAGTAAGATGAGAATAAATTAAAGCTCCTCATTTTTATACAAATAATAAGGTGTATGACCACCTCAATTTGATGGCACCGTTAGAGACTTCAAATGACCTCAACTTGGTAGTCATCTAGACATAAGAAGCTAGAGAGTGCATTACAGTAGCTTAGGAACTAATGCCCAAATATGTGGAGTATAAGAGCTTTATTTTTAATATTCTAGATGAATTAAAGATGTCACAAGCAAGGGAATCCATATGTAGGCTTATAATTAAGGTTAATTTTGACCATCTTCTTCAACAGGTTTCAATCAACTTCAAGCAAAACCTAAAAGGATTAACATTGGATGAAATTGAAGTTGAGTTAAATTTTGGAAGAAAAAAGGTCACTAAAGTGGAAATATTTAGGATTAAATTTAGAAATACTAAATATAAACATGTATGGTTGGTGGAAAAATTAAATAGGGTACATAGACATCCATTATTGAACATGGATATCATTAGATACTAGCACAATGTCGATGATAAATATTTTCAAAATTTGGAAGCTAAGAAGGTCGATGCTTCAAATTCTAGTTTAGCTTAAGCTACCACTTTAATGCCTCAAATAATAAGAAATGCCTGAAATCACTTAGAAATCCTTAGATAAAGGCCAATTTTTTTATGTAGTCATGGAGATAGGACTAATCTTTATAATTATAATTTACTTACACTTGGTACATAAATGTAAATGTTTACCTAAACTATTTGTAAGGATGCACATGTTACATTACATTATACAAGTTAAATTATTTTGACATTGTTGTAGTTAATTGTAAGCATACACACATGTAATTTTGATACTAAAATTAGAACTGAAGTTTTAATTAATTGATGTAACTATGAGTTTGCATAAACTTAGAGGATGAGGTGACCCCTCCCCAAGTCTATATATTCATATAATCACACATTCCAAAGGGTAAATATTTTTATTAATAAAGGAATAAGTCATTTTGATAATCATGAAACTATGTCAATATAATCTCCTTCCATCTCTATGTAATTAAGGTTTTGTTTTCTTGGTTGTATTAATTTAGTAATTTGAAGTTTTCAAAAGCCACAAATAATTATTTTTGTTATCATTGATGTATGTTAATTCTATATGTGTAAAATATATTGAAAATTTAGTAGATATTAATGATTTTAAGAAAATTGGTTGACTGTGTTAATATTCTAAAGTGTGTAGGAGTGTTTCCTCTCTGGTGTAGTCTTTTAAGTGTGTGCCATAACTACCCTAGATACCTTTTCTAGTCCAAACTGTAACCTCCTAACTAATGGTGTGCATTATCTACTATATAAGGATCAATCTTTAGTTGATACCATTAAGTTTTTTATACCATTTCATTCTAGACTGCCTAACTATATTTGTCTATAAATGTGCAACAATTAAAAAAAAAGCATTAGTTCTAGAAACACTTGTCCATAAAGGAACCAACCTAGGAATTGATCCCTTGAGACCATAAAATAATTTTTCTACTCTAGCCTTCCCTAATTTTTAAGTTTATTTTATTAATACATACCCAATATAGAATAGATTCCATCCATCCATCCAACTCACTTGGGGTTTTGATTTATTTAAGAGGATTCATTTCATTACAAACACACCTGATTAACAAACTACATGATCAACCTGCTATTCCACCATAAGGTTATTTAACCCATACCTACAAGTCATGTCATGGAGTGGAGTTTACCTCCATTGAGATCCTAAAATGTTAGATGCCACCTCATTAAAATATAGGGATGTGAATAAGACCTGTATCAACACATGCAAATTTTATGCCCTTCTTGAGTTAATGATGCATCAAAGCTTGATTATCTTCAAATTTTCCTTTATCCCAATGTTAACTGCTATGGTGTCTTCAATGAGGAGAGTTTATTATTCTTGATATTTTTTGGGTGGTGGAGGAAGGTTGAGTTATTCCTCAAGGTCTTCATTATTAGATGTTTCTTTTTGAGATGTTTTTGTTATACTAGTTTGATAAGGTAATAATAATTCCCCAAAATATGTAGAATCATCTAGATAGATGGAGAAATCCCTCTTATGATCACCTATTGGAATATGATCTCTTGTACTTAATAATTAAGCTATTGATTCATCATTTTGAAAGTGATCAAGCATAGGTGTTAGGGTTGGATATGTTAGTTCAAGTTTTAAGCCAATGATTTCATGATATAATTTGGTCATGGATAAATCTTCAAATTGGCTATAAATGGAACCTATTTCAATGTCTAAAGGGCTTGCCTCATAGTCACTAGAAGATTCACTTTGGTAATGTGTTGGGCTCAAATTAGATTTTTTATATCCTATACTATAGAAAACTTAATTTGATTTAAGTATATTAGTTCTATTGGTTCTTATTCATGGAGTCCAAGGACCTTTCCTTTGTAATTCATTATATTATACATGATGGATTTGGTGATGAGATATTGGTTATTGAGGAAGCAAGTCACTTATTCATTAAAATAAAGCTAGGAGGAATTTGGATCTTTCAACTTATTTGTTGAAAAGAATACCAACTTATACGAATGATGTTTTACTAAAGTTATGAACCACTTGAGTATCCTTTAGATAATGGGGCTTGACATGATTGTTTGGACACATGTGGATTTTACCTAAGTAATGAACCTCTTAGATTTCATATTCACCCATGCCTTTGTCAAAAAATTTTAATGGGGATGGAGGAGACGGTGTGGTTTTTGAAGTGGAAGGTGATTGGATGCTTGAATTGAAGATGGAGCATCCATAGAAGTAAATGTGGATGACATATTTAACCAACCACCAAGTGGGGGTGTTTGAAGCAATGTGTCAGAATGAATGTAGTTGGTTAAATTTGGTGATTCCTAAATAGGAGTATAAGTATATTCTATAAAATGGAGATAATTATATTTTTGATAATATCCTTCCAATAATTTGTAATATTAGAAGGGTTGAGGATCACCAGGTATGGTTAATTTCATGACATCTTGAGAAAACTTCAAACACTAGTGCAATGTGGATGCTATAACATTTATAAGGTGGATATATGGATGTCCAAGAAGTAAATTTTATGGTAAATCCAAGTCAAGTACATGAAATAATGTCTCTTCAAAGATAATCCCCACCATAAAAGGAAGATAGATTATACTCATAGATTCATGTTCATTAGTATCATATGTCTTGATGGTTATAATATTTGATTATAGTGTTGTTTTAGGATACCCCAAATGTTTAATTAATCTTAATGTACACAATTTCAAAGCCAATCCATTGTCTATAAACACCCTTTTTAATTTTTATCTAGAGATTATGACTTTTATATACAAAGGTAAATTATGTGAAAATCCTATAGGGGAGACATCATAATGATAAAATGTAATTTGATTCTTAATGGATAAGCTTCCAATTAATGCTTGAAAATTTAATGGATTGATGTATTGAGGAACCTTGGACACTTAAAATATTTTATACAAGATTTATTATATATAGGGGATGTTTTGAGAAGATATAAAATGGATATGTGAGCTAACATCATCTCAAGGTGGTCTATGATATTGTACTTACTCTCAATAGTAGGTGAGGAAGAACTTGGAATGGTAATCTTGGTGTGACTTATTGTAACAGTGTAATCTTTGGATTTTATAGTGATGACAAAAACATGATGGTTTGTATAATCAACATAATTGACTATAGAATTAAAAGGATGATTATTTTGATTGACATTACTAGCTTGAGTTTGTCCTTGATTTTTATTACCATGACTTTACTCATGTTTAGGAAATGGATATTTATATGCCTAACTTTTGGTTATTAGATGACATGGATGGTTGATTTTAAATGGCTATGTGCCCATGATCTATGAGATATTGGACATAATGTGTTAGCCTCATACACCAATTAGTTGAATTCTCATTAATCCTATGGTATTCAAAATATTCACTATCATTATACCACTCAGGTTTAGAAACAATTTCTTTAAAGGGTTTTGTTTTGGGCCATATGATCATGTTTTCTTTGGCCAACTTTTAAAAAATTGATTCATAAGAGTCTCCCAATTGAATGAACTTATGCTTACAGTTTTCTTGTTTCTATTGACTACTAGGTATTGTGATGTTATTGATAAATTGCTAGTTTTCAACTTGCTTAACATTTATCACATCATGACCTAAAAGGTTTTTTTTGGGTGAAGAACTTGGGTTTGTCTATTTGGTTTGAGGAATTCTTGTCATGTTTGAAAATTTTGATAACACCCTTAGTAATTAAAGTTAATTCAATTTGGAATCATTTTTTGATGATTTCATCAAAATATATTGGACAATGAAGTTACATGTGATGATCCAAATCTGAGTTAAGGTTATTTCTAGAGATAGAAATGAGTTCCTTCTTGAGAAAAGACCATGAAAAACAACTTGCCAATGACTTCCATATTTATAACAAGGAGGCAAAGGATTCACCATTTAATTTTTTGGTGTTATATAAATTGAACATGATCAATTAATTTTCAATATTATATGATAAATGATGAATAATTTTTTTAGATAAGTCTTCAAAGGTGGAGATTGATCCTTTGGGTAAATGAGAGAACCATTCAAAATCTTGACCCTCTAGATTACATGGAAAGAACATTAACATGTATTCATTACTAAATATAACATCAACACATCCCATATAGAAGTATTTAAGATATTACTTAGGATTGCAATTACCTTTGTACTTATCAAATTTAGGGAGTTAAATTTTTTTTGAAAAGGGTGTTGTCATATTGTTTACATCAGATGGATAGGGACAAATTTCATCAAACTTGTATTATTTTTTTCTAGAAAAGGTATCACCTTGAAAGCATTGGATTGTATCCTTCATGTTTTTCCACTCTTAAATTAAGTGTAGAAAGAGTTGATTGATTTAGATTGAAGAGGTAAATGTCTTGTATGTTTGACCCATAAATGGGATTGAACTAATGCTATCTTGTGAAAATGAATATTGATTGGGAAGTGTATTGAAAGAAGGATTTGTATGTATTGATTGTGTGAAGAGGTTTGGGTTTGTTGGGTTAGTGGAGATGTTGGGATTTGTTTGGTTTGTGAAAATATTTGGATTATCAATTTTTGTGAAATGATTTAGATTGGTTTGAATTGAAAATTAATTTGGGTTGGTTAAACTTAAAAAATTATTTGATGTACTTCCTAAATAATTTTTTTGAAGCTAGTTGATGGGTAAAATTGAATAAGAATTTGAGTTTAGATTTATTGATTGTTGATAGGTGAACTAGAATGAGTATTCAAGTTTAGATTTTGATTTGTATTGGTATGGTTGATTTATAAACTATGGATTTGTATTTTGATTAATTGAAAAACTTGAATAAGTATTAAAGTTTGGATTCAATTAATTGTTGGTTGTTAAAATTAAATAAGTATTCAAGTTTGGAATTGATTGATTGATATTTGGTAAAATTTAAGAAGCATTAATGTTTGAATTGGATTTATTGATGATTGGTAAAATTGAATAAACATTCAAGTATGGATTATATTGGTTGATGATTAGTAAACTTGAATAAGCATTATAGTTTGGATTCAATTGATGTAACGATTGGTGAGGTGAAATGGGCATTTAACCTTATCTTTGGATTCATTTGATTGTTGATAGGTGAGATGGAATGAGCATTAAAAATTGGATTTGGATTGATTAATGAGGGTGAATTTGTGTTCACACATAAACTTAGATTTGTGTTATAAATTTTATCAACCAAAGGATTGTTTGTATTATTATCTTGGAGGTTTGTAATATCTTGGTTTATTGGATGGGTATGGGCCTCTATAGAAAACCCATGGATTTATTGTGATGATTCCTCATTGAAGATGGATTTACTTTGTCTTAAGAGACTTGGTATTTGTAATTAGATGAACCAATGATAACCTTGCTAGATTTTAAAGGATTTTTTGATATAGATTGATCTTGGATGTGTGATGAAGAATATTTTATATCAAGTAAATGACATATGTTTTAAACATCAAAATCAAGTGGGAGTTTTGCCCTTAGACTCAAGGCTTGGAGGAAAAATTCATTCTTGTTGGAAAAGATGTATTGATTGAATGGGGAAGGAGGTACAATGGCCTTAGAGATAAATTCATATTGATAAGGTCCTTATTATTATTTGTTGTGATGTATTTTGTGTATTTCAACATGGTGTCCTTGATTTTTGTGACTACCAAAATGAAAGGGGCCATTACCAAAAGGCTCTTCTCTCATCTTAATATTATTTAACATAGACATGTGATTTATGATAGGTGACATTGTTAATATAAATTTTTTTAGATCAAAAAAGGTAAAAATATAAATACTTGACTCTAAGAAAGTGAAAGGCTAAAATGACTAAAAGCAAATTGATTGATAATAAGGTATTTTGAGTTTTGACCTTAGGACTAAGATCTGTGATTTTTTAAACTTTTTGATTATAAATTGATTTATTATTTTTAGTACTCAAAATAATTTTATTTCAATAAAAGGATTCCAACATGTGGTATTTCAAAAGGGAGTAAATAAACAAGTCATACTCTAAACACACATGCATTGCACAAAAGGATAAAAACTAGGCAAACATACTTGAATAACTTGTAGGATTTTTGTGTCACTTTCTTATCCATTACACTAGATATGGTTTGATATTTCATGGAAATAAACATGGAAGATCCTACCATTCCCATGGCCCACTAATCCCACTTAAAAGGGTGTATAAAAAGTAGATTCTTGGTGCTAACCACTAACTAATGCAAAATAAGTTAGATAGTAGAAATGGATTTCCTAGGATTAAGGTTTGAATGAGATTATCTAAAAGATTTATCTATATAATTTTAGTATGTTGAGGCTTGAAATAATTTAATAAGCTAATTTAACAAATGCACATAAATGGGTCTAGTCCCAATGTGCCCAACACAACTGTAATATTTTAGTGTGTTGAGGTCAAAATAATTGAACTTCAAGACATATTATATAAGTCTTGAGTATTGAAGGATGAAACCCAATAACTTCATGGTATTCTTAAAACACAACACATCTTAGCCAATAATGAAAAATCCAACTCAATTTCTATACCTCTCTAGTATACTAGGTTGGCCTTCCATGTGGCAGTGAAATCCATGGTTGATAGGGCCCCTAATAAAATAAAATACTAAAGAATATTAAAAATTTCCTGTAATTCCTATGTATCATCACTAATATGATTCCAAGAGAATAACATACATGCAAGCGGGGTCTTGGGTAACAAAGTTTGCAAATATTCATTTTTATTTTCTAAGTATCATCACTAATGTAATGCCACAAAAAAGAGTAAATGAAACAAGTGACACACAAAAAAATACTTGGAAAGTAAAGGTTAGTCAAATCCAAAAATTTAAATGTGATCTAAGTTACTAATGAAAATAATAATGATGAAATGAAAAAATGTTATAAATCTTGAAATAAAGAAATAAAACTAAAAACAAAAATAATTTTTTATTTGACTATCTTTATTTTGTTTGTCTTGGACTAATGGTCTACAATAAAACTATTAAAAGTATTTTTATGGCTAAAAGATCAAGGCAAATTGTAAAATTTAGCTAAAAATGACAAAAAAGATGAAGAAAAATAAGAAAGGTTAGCCTTTAGAATGATTTCACTATTACATAATCAGAGAAAATAATGAGTTTGTTAGCAAGTTAACACAATATAAAATAGAGAACATAAAAACAAAAAAATAAACTTATAAAATGTTTTTTTTGATATATGTAATGATTTATCTAATGTTTTTGATGAATTTGGTAGAGTTCAAGATGTTTTTACTAATGTTTTTGATGATTTTACTGAAGTTTAGAATAATTTTGTTGATGTTTTGACAAATTTGTTGAAGTTTAAGATGATTTCACTATTCTATAAGGACTTAAATAGGAAATATAAACTAGAACAAAAAATAAAACTAAAATAGAAATGGGTTAAGTAGATTAAACACAAATAGAAACTGTTAGAAAAATAAAAAATGCAAAAAATGAGTAAAATAACACAATAATGAATTTTCTATTTTCTATAATGAATTTGGTGTTATTCAAAATGATTTCACTATTTTTTAAGTTTATAGACAACAAGCTTAAAAACTCAAAAAATTAACCTGTAAAAACAAACATAAAAATCTAAGACAAGTGTTAAACATATATGCATAAGAACAATAATAGAAAAACAACTAAAAAACTCTCCCTAAATACACTTATGATGTGAAAGATGAGGGATAAGGTCCCACTAGGCATGCCAAAATGTTTAAGTGAAAAGTTTAGAATACAAGCTAGCTAAGAGATCCAATAATGAAATATAATTTGAACTTACTTTCAAAAATTGAGCAATAAATAAAATAAAGCAATAAACAAGAAAGACTCACAATAATGAAGTATTTGTCACCTTATCCATTGTGATCAAATATGGATATTCTCTTGTCATAAATGTGGGTGTTCAAATCCTTTCTAAATCAAAGATAATTGGGAAACATTTTAAGGTGCAAAATGATTTAAATGGATTTGATTCGCTTTGATTCATAATGTCAATTTAATAAAACTTCATTAGCTTAAAGGTGGATGATTGAAAATGATGGATTTCACACTAATTTATAGGATTGTAGGAGGTTAATTATATGGTTGAACATTATTTGAATATTTCAAATTATTCAAATAATTTAATGGTGAGGAATTAGTTCTCATCCATAAGAATGATGACCAATTCTAAGGTTTGAGAATAAAGGGGAGTTGGTTGGTGATGCAAGAGCATCACTCTTAGGCCTATTTTTTTTAAAATTTTGTTTTTATTGTCAAATTTTGGTTTTTTGGAGGTCTAATAGGTATTAGGGTATTTATACCATCCTTATTTTTCATTTAAATATGTTAGCTTTATATCTAGCTCTTCAAAAATTCAAGTTTAGTTGAGGTGTTGCAGAAGTGTTTGAAGGAATTATCAATGTGTCATATTATTGGTATGACCTATTTAAGGGACTTTGTGTCTACACCATGGGTGTTAAATCATGTATGTATGGAATAGCAAACTTTGGTGTATTTTTTAAACTTTTATTTATCCTCTAATGACTGTTAGAAGGTCCAAAATTAGTTAGATAATTTATAGGATAGATAAAATGTATCAGATCCTTGGTAAGGGGATTAATTAAATGTTTTAGGAGTTAAATTTACAAGAAAACAAGAAAAGAGTTCCTCATTTTGATGATAAATCATTGCAGACCTTATTCTCTTATGTGTTGACAGTGAAGGTGATTGTATATGTTGAATGCTGAAGCAAGAATCAATAAAGGTTAAATTTTTGATGATTCAAGGTGTTTAGGTAAGTTTTATTCTATATTTGTAAGGTTTTATACATTATTTTTAGTTGTTTTATCAATATTTATAGAGTAACCAACAGAAACTTGTAGGTCACATAATACACACACATAGTCAAAATTAGAACATTAAAAAAGGAGTAAAAAGAGGTATCAAGGGGTAAATAATGATTTTAAAAGGTGTATGGTAATTTCACAGACCTTATTAAAATTTTATATTGGTTTAAAACTCATTCTATATCTTGCAATAACACATTCCTCTTCTTAGGTCTGCGTAGACTGTATTAGCCCTGAGTTAGGGTTTTCAAATTTGAACTTGGTTTACAGGAGTTATAACTATCCAAAATTCACAAAAAATTGTCATTTTTTGTGGAATAGAGAGTTATAAAATATTTTTAAGGTTTCGAACCCGTATAAACTTTCTATGTATGAAAAATAGGACTGTGGGTTAATTAAGCCTTGGAAGACCTAATTAGGGCTTGATAAAGGCTAGAAAGGTGGTATTTGAGTGCTTTTGAATAAATAAATTTGTTAGAGGTAAGGAATATAATATATGGTAATAAAAAAGTATCATATTTTCTTAAAATCAATCCTAAATTTTCTGTACTATCAGGAAAAGTAAAAATAAGACTACTAAGAAGCTTTTAAGGTTGTGACAATTGAGAATAAGTTGTAAGGTTAAACTTTGGGAAGTTGTTTCTATGCATTTTTTTGGTATCAAATATAAAAAAATACATCTAAAAGTGAGTGGAAAAATTGAGATTCTCTGAGAGGAATAAAATTTAGGATTTGTTTGACAAATTACCTAAGAGACAAGATGCCACCTAAGAGAAATGCACCAGGTGAGAGTAACATCCATATAAATGGTGTTGGACTAATCACCAGCATCCCCCTCAAGGATTTGTGACATGGACTAATAGCCTCCTGTGAGTACTTATCTAGTGTTTGTATCAGGAGTTAATAGGTTGACCTTTTGGCACAATGACAAGCATTCTTTTCTGATAATTGGTATCAGAGCTGTGGTCACAGGTTCAAATCCCCTCAAATAATGCTGAGGGGGGGGGATGGTTGGACTAATCACTAGCATCCCCCTTAGGGATTTGTGACATGGACTAACAACATCATGTGAGTACTTATCTAGTGTTTGTATTGGGTGTTAATAGGTCAACCTTTTGGCGCAACAGAAAGCATTCCTTTCTAACAAATGGAAGATGAAATATTAAAGGAGTTAAGGAATATTAGAGTCAAATTTGATGTAAGAATCACAATATTTTAGGTCAATCAAAGAAGAGGAGTAGTCACAGGTGATTTGAGTGACCAAGAGGAAGAAGAGCCACATGCACCAAAATTGGAAGATGAAGGAGAGAGAGAAATCGAAGAGAAAAAGTTTGAGATATTATTAAAGGTAGTGAAAGGGAAAAGATTAAAGACCAAACTAGATCTTACAGTGCATGTAAGAAGCCTTAATAGAGAAGAACATCTTGATTAGATAGGAGAGTTGGACAAATATTTTGATTTTGAAGATGTACCAAAAGACCAATAAATGAAGTTTGCCAGAACTAAGTTAAAGGGTCATGCATCCCTATGGTGGGATTACATATAGGATGAGAGAAGGAAAAAAGTAAAATCCAAGATCAAGTCTTGGGGTAGAATGTCTCTCAAGTTGAAAAGCAAGTTCTTTCCCAATGACTACATCACCAACTTGTATAGGAAACTTCAAAACTTGAAATGGAAAGAGTTGGGAGTCAAAGAATATACTGACAATTTTTACAAGCTGAGTTTCATATCAGGCTAGATGGAGGATGATAATGATAAGGTGGATAGGTATCTCAATGGTTTGGGATACAACTTGCAGGATGAGTTGAGCCTTACTAGTCTAAATACATTGGAAGAGGGTTACCAGTTGGCCTTGAAAGCAGAGAACAAGATCAATAGGAAACAAAACCAAAAAAATAGAGGTGGAGGTAAAAGTTTTAGGGGAAGAGGTTAGCAAGGAGGAAAAAATTATTCACAAAGAATCCAAGGGGAGTCTATTACTTCGCATGAATAACCATCTAATTTAAGAGGATGATTTAGAGGTAAAAGGCCATATTTTAGGGGTGGTTATGCATCAAGAGGAAGAAGGATCAGGTGGTTTTAAATTTAGGTGTTTCAAATGCAACAAGTTTGTTGGGCATAGGTCTTTAGAATGTCTAGAGGATTAGCTAGTAGAAAGTCCAAGAACTAAAGGAAGAAATTAGATTACACAGGTTGTTGAGGAAGAGAGTGTTTGTTCTCCATCACTTGTGTAGGAACTTAAGGTAGGATAATCCTTGATAATGAGGAGAGTTATGATCAATACACCCAAATATAAGGAATCACCACAAAGAAAAAACCTTTTTATAACTTCTTGTAAGTGCCAAGGTAAGTGTTAAAAATGGTCATAGATTCAAGAAGTATAGATAATTTAATCTCAATTGAAATGGTCAATAAAATTGGATTGAATAAGTTAACTCACCCAAAACCATACAAAGTCTCATGGTTGAATAAAGGACAACAAGTTTTGTTAAGTGAACAAAGTTTGGTGGAGTTTCAAGTTGGAAGGTATACGGACAAGGTATTTTGTGATGTGATCCCTATGGATGTTTGTCATGTGCTTCTTCAGAGGCCTTGGTAATATGATAGGAAAACCACTCATGATGCTAGGAGAAATGTATACACCTTGGTTAAGGATGGATTTATTCACACCTTATTGACTATGAAGAATGAATTCAATGACCAAAAAGTTGGATCTAATGTGATGTTGGTTAGTGAAAAGGAGTTTCTAAATGCTATGAATGAAGAGGAGTTAGGATTTGCTTTGGTAGTCAAGCATAGGATTGTTATGATAAAAAATAAAGTAAATAAATTGAATCAATAAATCCAAGACATGTTAGAAGAGTATTCATAAATTATAATTGATGAACTTCCAAGTACATTTCCACCTACGAGGAACATTACTCATCACATAGAATTTGTTCCAAGAGCAAGTGTTCCTAATAAGGAAGCTTACAAGATGACTCCTAAGAATAATTAAGAAATCAAGAGACAAGTACAAGATCTCTTAGATAAGGGGTTGACCAAAGAGAGTCTTAGTCTTTGTGAAGTCCCTAGGTGTTGGTACCTAAGAAGGAAGGTGAGTAGATAATGTGTAATGACTCCAAGGATATCAACAAGATCACCATTAGGTACAACTTTCCTCTCCTTAGGATGGAATATTTGATGGATTACTTGAGTGGAGTAAGATATTTTTTAAAAATTGATCTCAAAAGTGGGTATTATCAGACTAGGATCAGACAAGGGGATGAATGGAAAATTTCTTTCAAGACCAATGAGGGGTTGTATGAATGGTTAGTTCTGCCATTTAGCTTGAAAAATGTACCAAGAACTTTCATGAGGCTTATGAATAAAGTCCTCAAACCTTTTATAGGTAATTTTATATTGGTCTACTTAGATGATATACTTATCTACATCCCTAGTAACAAGGATCATCTTCACCATTTACATCTAGTCATGAGAAGGATACAAGAGGAAAGGTTGCTAATCAACCTCAATAAATGTGTGTTTATAAAATCAAAATTGCTATACTTAGGATTTGTAATATCTTAAGGCATGCTAAAGATGGACAAGGACAAAGTGAAGGCAATCATGGAGTGGCCAACACCTAGAAAAATTGGAGAGGTAAGGAATTTCCATGGAATGGCAAGTTTCTATATGAAAGTTATTAGAAACTTTAGTGGAGTATGTGCTCCAATAATAGATAAAACATTAAAGGAGATAAGAATAAATTTGTTTGGACTAAGAAATCTCCAAGCAGTTTCTAATATTTGTAGAAAATAATAATGGAGTAGCCTATCCTATCACTTCTACACTTTATAAAGTTTTTTAGATAGAGTGTGATAAAAATGGAGTGGCAATATGAGTTGTTCTAATCCAAGAGAGTAGGCCAATAGCCTATTTTAGTGAAAAGATCAATGATTCCAAGAGAAAGTATTCATCCAATGACTTGGAATTCTATGCAATGGTAAAAGAATTGAAAAAGTAGAGGCATTAATTAATTCTTAAAGAGTTAACATCTAGACAGATAATCATGTACTTCAATTCATCACCAATCAACCTAAGCTAAATCAAAGACACATGAAATGGGTAGAGTATATGTAAAATTTTACCTTCACCATCAAGAATAAGCAAGGAAAAAGTAACAAGGTAGCAAATGCATTGAGTATAAGAGTCTTGTTAGTGCATGAGATATAACTTGAAATTGTTGGTATTGATTCACTCATGGAGATGTATAAAGTTGATGAATGCTTCAAAGAAGCATACAATGCTTGAAAGTATCCAACTACACTAAACAAAGAGCCATGGTTGGACTATGTCATATAATATGGGTTGTTATTCAAAGGCGTGCAACTATGTATGCCAATAATCTCAATAAGAGATAACTTGATACAAGAGAAGCATAGTGGGAGTATGACATGCCATTTTGGGCTTGATAAAAATTTGAATAAGCTCACTAGACACTATTTTTGGCCTAAAATGCAAGTAGAAGTGAGAATATATGTCGAATGGTGTAAAAATTGTCAAATGGCCAAAGGAAAGAACACTAATGTAGGTTTATATCAACCTCTACCAGTCCCAAATAGACCTTGGGAATCTATAAGCATGGACTTTGTGATGTGTTTTCCTAGAACACAAAGAAGTTTTGAAACCATATATGTAGTTGTGGATATATTTTCCAAAATGGCACATTTCATTCCTTGTAGGAATACCAATGATGCCACCCATTTGGAAAATTTGTTCTTTAAGGAGGTAGTAAGGCTTCATGGACTACAACTAAACATTGTATCTGATAGAGATACTAAGTTCCTAGGCCACTTTTAAAGGATAATATATATAAATCTAGGCATAAATTTGAAATGGTCAAACTAATGTGGTTAATAGGAGTTTAGGGAACCTATTGAGGTGTCTATCTAAGGATAATCCCAAGTAGTGGGATCTTATATTTCCCCAAGCAAAATTTACTTACAATGAATCCTTCAATTGGAGCATTAACATGAGTCCTTTTCAAGTGATATATGGTGTGTAACCTAGAGGAGTGTTTGAGCTCAAAAATATATAATATGTACAAGAGGATTACTGAAGGGGGAGATTTTTTAGTGGCCATGAAAGAGGTTCATCAATAGTAAAGAAGCATATAAAAGCTAGTGTGGAGAAGTACAAAAAAAAGCAGATGTAAGTAGAAGAGAGGTAAGTTTTTAGATTGGATATTTAATTTTGGCTCATCTTAGGAAGGAGATATTTCCTAGAGGTGAGTAAAACAAGCTTAAGATGAAAAAAAATAGTCCTTATAAGGTGCTTAAGAACTTTGCTAACAATGCATATGAGTTGAAATTGCCTAGTGGTGTAGGAATATCACCAATTTTAAATGTTTTAGATTTGTAACCTTAAAAAGGATTAAAAGGTGAATACATAGAAGAAATAAAAATTACATTAGGTACATATTGGGCAAAATAGTCACCTCAAGTCAAACTATATGAATTAGATTGTATCTTAGATAAACAAGTGTTCAAGTAGATTAGAGAAAATTAGTATTTAATTTATTTGGTCAAATGTAAGAAAAAACCTATTGAATATAATAAATGTATGATATAACATGACATCAAAAATCATGGGAGTACTCTGGAAGAACTCATAGACAACAATTCTTGAGTCTTTTCCTCTTTTCCTTGGGAGTATGATGCAGGAGAATCACTCCTAGGCCTAGTTTTCTTGTCAAATTTTGGTTTTTTGGAGGTATAAGAGGTATTAGTGTTCTTATATAATCCTTAGTTTTCATTTAAATATGTTATTTTTAGATCTAAATCTTTAAATATTCAATTTTGACTTTTCTCACCAAAATTGAATTTTTGAATTATTTAGCCTAGTTTAGGTGTTATAAGAGTGTTTGAAGGAATTATCAATGTGTAAATTTTTTTATATGAAATATTTAAGGAACTATGTGTCTATACCATGGGTCTTAAATCATGTATGTAAAGAATATCAATTTTTGGTGTATGCTTCAAACTTTTATTTATCTTCTAATGACCATTAGAAGGTCCAAAATCAGTTAGAGATTTTATAGGATTGATAAAATGTATTATATCCTTGATAATGGTATTCATTAGATATTTTAAGAGTTAAAATTTCAATAAAAAAATAAAATATTTCCTCATTTTGATGACAAATCATTACAGACCCTATTTTCTCATGTGTTGATAGTGAAAGTGACTGTATATGTTGAATGTTAAAGCAAGAATAAATAAAGGTTACCTTTTTTATGACTCAAGGTGTTTAGGTAATTTGTATTATATGTTATTTAAGGTTTTTAAATGTTATTTTTAATTATTTTATCAATATTTGTGGAGAAACCAACACAAACCTATAGGTCATAGAATAGACACACATAGTCAAAGTTAGAATATTGCAAAAGGAGTAAACATAGGTGTCAAGGGGGTAAATAATGATTTGATAAGTTGTATTTGAATTTCATAGACCTTATTAAACTTTTAAAATGTTTTTAAAATCTTTTTTATCTTGAAATAACAAATTCCTCCTTCTTGGGTCTACACAAACTATATTAACCCTGAGTTAGGGTTTTCAAATTCAAACTTAGTTTTCAAGAGTTCTAACCATCCAAAAAAACAAAACTTTGTGATTTATTGTGGAATAGAGAGTTATAAAATATTTTTAAGGTTTCATACATGTACATAATTTATGTGTATGAAAAATTAGGATTGTGGGTTAATAAGGCCTTGGAAGACCTAATTGGGGCTTGATAGAGGCTAGAAAGGTGGTCTTTGAGTGGTTTTGAATCAATAAATTTATTGGAGGAAAATAATTAAATAAAGGGTACTAAAAAATGACTATAATTTCTAAAATAAATCCTAATTTTTTTTACTATTAGGAAAAGTAAAAAAGGCTAATAAAAAGCTTGTAAGGTTGTGACAAGTGAGAATAAGTTGCAAGGTTAAACTTTGGGAAGTTGTTTCTCTATATCAGTTGGTTGAGTCAAAAAAAATATTCCAAATTACATGGTTGAGTCATATAATATATGCTCCCACTATAGATGTATATAGGTGTCCACTATCCTATTACCTACCCTACTTAGAACATCAGGTGTGGACATAACCCATCTCTGTAGCTCTACACATGCCTCATCCCTATCGACAACTATTTTTTTATATGATGTAGTATAAATGGATACTTAATAAAATATGTGGGCATAAACATAAACAAAAATTATGGCCTTCTTTACTAGTCCATCATTTGTGACATCATTAGGGATATGTCATGTCAGTACTTAGAGTGTAAACTCAATATAAGTCTCCCAATAATCATCATCACCTAGACATACACATACCAACATAATAAGATACCTACCCAAATAAATAATTAACAAAGTAAACTAAACTTATAAATACACAATAACAACCTACCTTCAATTACCCTAATGGGCTCAACATACACTGCATCCTCCATGATATCCCCACCTCCTAGAAATAATGATGCCCATCTATGTTATACCCACCATGATATATAAATATCAGTCACTTATATGCCATCCAAATTTGGTATGTATAAAAATGGATCTCACTCTATCAATATAATTAGAGCTAGATCTACCATTAATGGTCTAGGCTTGCTCCCTAGCCTCACCAAGGCCCGATAACTCCTCATACACACCCATTGTGCTGGTAGAACATCTTGAATCACACTAAAATACCATGTCACTCACTCATACTAAAATATCTTAAACACATTGACCCAATGATCATGCATATAATAGCTCACTCAAACCCCTTTTAGCTGAACACCATCCTCAAGCCACCCCTCAAAGCCCTTGTATGGTCTCCAAATAATATATCTAGTTATCAACCTATAAAACATATATATAGAGTAAATTATAATCCTCTTGGGCATGTGATATTTACTATTCTATATCTCTACAAATATTTTTGGGTTATCCCAATCCCCTCATGAATACCTCTCTAGTATAGCCAATGTGATATGCTCATAGGCTAAAAAATGTAATAATGTCAAGGACCCAACACCTTTCTCTTGATTGAAACAATATAAATCTTAATATAAGTGGGATATCATAGTGTGACCCCATGAGTATGTGTTCCCATTATCCTTTATATCGTACACTATACCATGCATATTATATGAGATAGATACCCCACTCCCATCCATAATAATAAATGAAGCTAATATCACTGCCAAAAACTTTTACAACCATAGAACATTGGTTATAATAATAAAATACAATAATACATCACTGTTAATCCCTATCCAATTAATACCTACATGCATCACTATAAAGTACCTTGCATCTAGATATATAAATTAGTCTCTAGTGGTCTCTTATAACACTACCCTCTAACTAGTAATGGGAAATCTCAAGATCTTATAGACATCCTCCAATGTCACAATAATCTCCCTAGTAGGAAGCTAAAACATACAAGTATTAGTGTTCCACCTCTCACCCAACATCATCATCATATGCCTATCCTAGGGCATCAAAGCTAGTGATGCCACATGTTCCAAACTAGCTTTATTAACCACTGCCCTCTTAACATCTATCAAATGTAATTTTAATAACCAATCCATCATCTAGCCACTTCAAAACTACCTCATACATGCATCTACCTATAACATACAACCAAATATAGCATTAGAATTTTAGAATACTAGATAAATATGTAGTAGAAGTCTTTAAACATAAATCAAAATCAAAGCTAGCAATTTTAACTTAATGAACACTAGCATTGCATCCTAGACAATAGTGCTGGATAATAGCACCATGCCCAAGATAATAATGCCATTCCCAGGACACTAGCACCATACTTAGGACATTGGTTCCATCATCCTAAATAGGTCCCTAAACTACCAAATTTCACTAAAAATATTAAAAAATTCAATAAATATATCAAAAATAGGGGAAATGACATATTCCTTACCAGGGTAACCTCCTCCCTAACCTAGATAAGTGCCTCCACCTCCTCATATCCACTCACTCCTCATATTTTCAACATGTTTTTAAGGTCAAAACAAATTTTTTATATCAACTCAAATGATTCAAATGATTTTTTAAATAAATCAACCAAACTATTTAAGACATATTTTAAAAATGTCACCTACCTAAGGTTGACCTTGCATGCCAATCTTGCCAACTAATATCAAAATATTCCAAACATAAAATCTCAATAACTGTAGCTAAAATTTTAAATCCATTTATTGTGCATGGGACTTGATAAAAATATCCCTCACCCCATACCAATTATACTATTATCTCAATCTATTTGACTCTACAAAATGACAAAACATATATTTTCTTAACCATCTCAATATGAACCAAAGGTCTATTCTACTCCTAATTTAAAATCAACTCTATTACAATTGGTAAATTAATCAAACTTAATTTTTTTTTATCAATGCTAACCACTACTAACATACTAGCTAGCATCACTTTTGGTTAGATACTCTTACCATAATTTTGGCTCTCTTACCAAAAGGGGGACATATATACACTATTTACATAAACACACATATTGGTTCAGATACAAATAGGCTCAGATATTCAGATACATATCTTGACTCAGATTTATAGGGTTCCATGATCTTATTAGATATTGGTTTGGATACAAAATTACATTACTTAGATATCAAGTTTTGGGGCATGATGTAGGGAACATGTCCTTAATCTCATAGGGTTCCATCATATTATATATATGGAATGGCAAGTTATACCATTCTCTATATTTAATTTTATATATTACACTTAGATTGCCACTAGGATGTCACTAAGATTTCACTAGTTTGGGTCACATAGCCATTTATATCAATTGATTCATAATTTTTCACCAGATATTGATTATGTAAGTTGATCAATAATTTCAAATTCTAGTTATAGATTACATTCTCATGTTCAATCTATATATTATAGTGGGGATAAGTAGGTCTTGTTTCTCCATAGTTACAAATTAAATTCTCATATTTAGTTTAGATATCAGAGTGGGGGTAAACAAGCCTTGTTTTTCCATATTTATAGAATAAATTCTCAAATTGAGTCTAGATATCAAGGTGGGGGAAAAATAGGGTTTTATTCCTCATAATTCAGTTCACTATTTAGAATCCTTACCAGGATTTAATCCTCATAGACATCCTTCTATCTCTTATCTACTTCTATGGCCAAGAAGTGGGTTAAGTCTAAAGCACATTTGCATAGGTAAGTATAGGTACATGTTTCTCTTTTTATTTTACTATAGTACTTTCATTTTATTGAATTAATAGAATAAAAAGGAGGGAAATATACAAACATTAATTTGGTCAAGAAACCACAAGTACTATGTCTTTTGTTTATCTTTCATAATAAGGTCTTAATGATGTATGTGATTCTTGTTTATGTGGTCATTTTAGGTATTTTTATGTTTCTTATGTCTTGTTTTCCCTATTAGATACACCCCCAATGGTCCTATGTTATCCCCTACTAGTCACAAGGCCCCTTGACCTATTCTACCCACTCTTTACATAATTTTGGGACCTCAGGACATCAACACAAGTCTTAGACACTAGCGTCATGTGCTATTGTCCACTTTTAGAGCTAGTGTCTAATGATCACTTTCTTAGCATGTTTTGGGTCATAATCCTTCCTTGAGCCTTCTCTTATGATTTTATATTTATTTTGTATCTTGTCAGCAAACAAAAAAGGGTCTTACATTCAAATCAAAGGTCCTTATATATAAATAGCCTCACAAGGCATTTTAAATCTAGCACTTATTATCTTGGCACATAATTACATAAAATCAATCAATACTATAACTCAACATATTTCATATTACTTAGCTATCACACCTAGATTTTCATGCTTGATCAAATAAGGGCCTAAATGAAAGTCATTATAGCATAACATGCACATTGATTATGAACATTCCCTAAGGGAGAATTACATGTAATCTAAAACCCATATCATTGAGGTTAATGTAGCAATGAATAGAATAATAAGGGTTATGTCCCATGTGTCTGTAATATCCCAAAACCAAAATTTTCCCTTCCTTTTACATTTGATCTTGTGGTTATTGTTAGGCATAATTGGCCACCATAAGTGAGTAGCATTCAAAAATTTGGTAAAAAATTATTTTAACTTTATTGATATCCATTATAAGGGCTTTTTCATGATCGTATTGGTCTCATAGTGATAGGAATTATGTCATTCTTGGAAGCTTTTAGAGTCCCTTAGCATGGTCTAGTTAGAGGTGGAGTGAAATCACTTATTCTTATCATTAAAGTTAGTAAATATGGTCACTTACAATGTGTTTAGCATAAGTTAAGGTAACTTTGACAAGATTGACGTTTGAGTGTGAAGTCCAGGTCAAGCTTGAATCATGGTCAAGAAGAAGAATGGTAACCATCCAAGAAGAAATGTGTTCCAAACTGAGAAAGTGGACTAAAGATCAGAACCATTAAGTTTATAACATTTCATTTTAAGCATGTTGGATAAGTTAAGGTACTTTTGGAAAGTTTAAAGTTATTTTACCTTATCTTGTATTGCTAAATGTAATGTTTTAATATGATTCTTTGAGAAAAGAGAAAATATGAAGTTATTTATCATAGAATAGGAGTCTCTTATGTTTTATAACACTTGTGAAATGTCATGATATTGGTATTTAGTTGTACACCTTGTATAAAATATCTTAATACTACTTTTACAACATTGGAACATCTTTATAATTGCCCAATCATCATTTTATAATGTCCAAATAAGAGATAATTAAGAGGTTTTATGGAAATAAAGGTGGGAAATGCTTTGTCACATTTCTCCACCTCTGTAAAATTCATGAAAAGTTTCATTATCACTTAGTTCATCATCTCCAATAGTTTAAAAAGGAATAATAAGCAATTTTTTAAAGAAAATAGGCTTGTGGAGGTCTCTTTTCAAAAAAATTCTTCTGAAGATCAACTTCCAAGACTCTCCAAGGATCCTCATAGGACCCTTAGACCCATCCATGTAAATGAAGGAGTTTCAAATCCAAACAAGGAGAAAACCTATACCATTTCTCCATTGGGTTCATAAGTCTATTGACAAGCTTATAAATATGTCTAGTTTGAGGACAATTAATTAAGGAAAGAGAGATTTGAATTCCAATTTCATGGGAAAAAAATTGGACCCTAATGCCCTTCCAATTTTTGGCATTAGTTTTTTGATAAATCCCCTTATCTTTATGAATAATTGCTAAGGAGTTAAGGTGAAAAAAGGTGACTTCAAACCCCAAAGGCTTGATTTTCAATGGTTTTAGGGAATTTTTGAGCTTGTTGTTTCAAATTAATGATTGTGTGAGACCATGTAAGACCTTATTAGATTTATAAAACTATTTTTGAGTATTCACTTGGCACATGATAGCATTTGAAGATCAAAACCTCCATTTTAAATGAGTTACAGACCTAAATGAGAAGCTACATGTAGGGTTTTGATTGGTTTGAATGTTATCTCACCTAAAATGGCCTTAAATAAACTTATATAAACCAATAAATCCTCATAAAAACATCCTTAAGTGGTAAATAGTATATCACATGGGTCATCGGTCTTGATATCCTCTAACAAGCTTCCAATAGTGAAGGAGTGAATACAAACCCGTGATTGATGAGAAATCCATAATAAATTTTGGGAGTAGATAAAATAGTGGTAAAATCATATTATTACTTTAAATTTCCATTATTTTTGAGTAACCCTAATAAAATCATCAAACTCTCTCCAAGCTTCTTAAATAATAGAGATACTAAGAGCTAGTGTAGTTATGCATGCTAGTAGGCTGTAGGTTTGTAAGTTGGATGGATAATGTTTAATAAATATGAAATTTTAATCATTGGAAATTTTATTAAATTTAATTTATTACTTAAATTTACCATCCATTTGATCATCTAAATCAAGATAATTAGTCATAGGGTAAATAAAGAAGGTGTCAAGCCTAAAACAATCACCTACAGATTTGCATGCAAGTTGAGATGACCTAGGTAAATTTTTTAATGGGAAATGAGTTTGAGAAACATAAAAATGTATTATATACCTCATATAAATAATTTATTATTTTTATATTCCATGTGAAGCAAAAATATAACTAGAATGGCCAAGTCATGTGAAAGAAGAACCTACAAACTTGTGCTAAGAAAGTAAGCAGAAAATGGTAAGTTCTTGCATGGAATATAGGTTGTGAAATTTCAAATACAATGAATAGATATAATGAATAATCATTAATAATTTTAAATATCCTTTATTTTATATAATATTACAAAGTATCAAGCTTCTTTAATTGAAGAGTGTCCTAGGCCTATTGGAGGCCTAAAAGAACAATAGTGCTCTTGGGCTTATCTTGGATAAACCAATATGAGATTAGTTTTCCATATCTAAAAATGTTTCAAACATGTATATTTAATTCAATTTGGATCATAAATTAATTAATTAATTTATTTTAATAAATAAATTTATGAAGTTATATGCGGTCAGTCATGTGAGAATATACACCTTGCCAAATCAATGTTAAGAAACATGACTATGTTATGTTCAAATGAGGATTCAAGGTAACTTGAGACAATTATGAAAATGGATAATTTTATAAATTAATATAATTTTTTTTCCACAATGTCACCATTGTCCAAATTGGATCAGAGAGAGCATAATAAAAAAGAATTTTTAATCCTAATAGACACCTACAAGTCTACCTACGAAACGTTGAAGAATATGATCTTTGTGCATTTGATGTGGAGTTCAAGAAAGGATATTAGGAAATATAATTTTTTTTAAAGGTTTATAAGGTTTTAAAACCAATTTTTTTAGTGATAAACATCACTTGGAGTCAATTTTCTTTGGAAGAAGAGGGCTTTAGGCAAGAAAGTGCACCTACATGCCTGTTATAGGTAGATGAGAGAAAAGGACATACTTGTAATGGATATGGAGAGATAATAATGTTTGAATAGGTAATATAAAGATTTATTAATGTATATAACCTCAATAATATCACCAATAAGGTCAAAATAAATTTAAGAAAACTCAACTTAAGGACTAATATTCAAGAAGCCTACTGAGACACATATACACATGTATCCAATACACTGAAGAAAACTTGTAAATGTTGAGATGATTTGATAAGTGAAGTAATTTTGGAGATTAATAGGAAATTTTTGAAATATCCTATTAGGTTTGAATTCATTAAAAGATGGAAAAAGTGATAAATAAGGACTGCTAGGGTCACTTCAATAGAACTGTCCATAAACCCTAACAATGTCCTAATACATGTTCTAAGATATTTAAGAGTCAGGTAGTTGAAAAAAATATTTTAAAATGTCATGGTAGGTTTAAAATAAATCAAAATTATGTTTAAAATTCAAACCAAACACATTTACACCTTTTTAGGCCCAAACAATCAACTCAAAAGTTCACCAATAGGCCTAGTTGTTCAAGAAGCCCAATTTCATCACGTGGGAAATTAGAGGAAAAGTTGCATGGGTAAAAGTGGATATTGGATATTTTAATAGGGTATTATTACTCTAATATAGTGTAATTGTTTTGGATATCAAGGATTTTTCCTTTCTGAACAATCCTTAACAAGTAGAGAGCCTAAAACCCTGCTAAAATCTCTCAAAGATACTCAGTCGAGTGTTTTGATCTTATAAGTGCATAAAATATATTAGTATGTCATATAAACTATTTGTATAGTCTATACACACCCCTAGGAATATTATAGAGCCACTATTTGTCATATGTTGGAGGAAATATATGAAAGAATGGCCTAAAAGGCTTTTTTATAGCCCAATTGTAATATTTTCAATAGGTCAAGCCCTCTAATCTATTGGGAGAGACTCTCCAAGATAGGATAGAGATATTATAATCCTTTATAGTTATTTTAATATTCCTTCATAGTGATAACATATTCTACAAGTTAACAACTAGGGCTAAATGAAGAAATGTGACCAATATGGCCTTAAAAGGGTAAAGTTGTACACTTGTTTCAAGATTTCAAAGGTCAAAAGTATATGAAATCATATTAAGGATAATATAACATAATATATAAATGATTTTGGAGTCATGAAAAAATTATAATAACCATTCTTAACTCTTAGTGCTATTTGAATCTTCGATAATAATGAAGATCTCTTATTACTCTAATTGGGTGTGAAGACACTATTCATAGGTCACTATTAATGAGAACTTTTCATGATGACATGGAATGTAGGTGTGTAGATTATGTGTCATGTAGGTGACATGTCATGTAGATGATGTGGTAGGAATATGATGTGGTAGTGGGGCCCATGGTGGGTCCCAAGTGTGATCATGATGATGTGATAGGTGTGGGGCATAGTACTACACTAGAGGACATATGTTTTGTCCTTAGTGAATCACATGTGGTTTGTCACATGGTTAAAAATACAAAGGTTCATGCATGGGTTAAATTTTTAAATAGAACCATGATTCACATGTGTAGATAAAATTAAAATGTGATTACAACATCTTTTGGACTTGTGTGGTCACGTGGAATAAGAAGACAAGAATGTACTACTGAAGATTGGCCTCACATGTGTGAGTGGGGTGAAATTATTAGAATGACATGGGGTGGCTTGTATCTTGTATAAAATGGAACATATACTTTGTTGAAACTTGGAGATTAAGATAATAAGAATATTATTGAGTGTTTGGACTCACTTATGGAAGTGGCGAGTAAGTTTTGGGGCCACATAGAGGTGGCACATATTTTTGTCTAAAGTGAAGATGCTTTGAAGACTTTTTAACATGGTTAAAAACACATTAAGGATATCACATGACACCCCATTCATGTGTGGGTCAAATTTATTTGGGAAACTATTCATTCTCTCCCCTCTCTCTCATGTTGTAAAATGCTATAAAATCATTACTCCTCTTTGTATTTTGATTATCCATTTAGTGGATCACTTGGATCCTTGCAAGTTTAAACTTACATGATATAAGGTTGGAGTTAAAAAGACTTGTAATCCTAACTCACCTAGATTATTTTGTTGTAAGCATCATCATGCTTAGGTGGTTAGATCCTATAAGGCTTAGAGAGCATGGCTCACCTAGATTTTTAGAAGCATAGTATGGATATTTGGAGAAAGAGGTAGAATCTTGGAGCTCCCTTGGATGCTATGGTATTAACATCATGCTATTTAATGTTGGATCTTATAAGGATTGGTTAAAATCTTGGTTTACCTGACTGCTTGCAAGAATTAGAAATGATTTATTGAGAGGAGCTATTGTAGAAGAGAGTTATTGATGAAAATATGAACTCTAGATGTTGCCTTCGTCCAATGGTTTTTCCCTAACTATTCAGTAGGGTTTCCACATATATCTAGTGTAATGTATTATTTCTTATGTTTATGTTTTTTTTAGCTTGTTTTATTTCCCTAATTTATTTACTTGCACATGTAGGAATCATTTTTTCCTAACAACTAGTATTAGAGCTAGGATTTAACTATTGGTACCTGAACCTTGTTGATCCCAATAAGTGGTATCAGAGCCATGGTTCTTGGTTGGTTTTGTGCAAGGAGGAGCTATAGGTGGAGAGACCAAAATATGAAATAAAGTTTATGAAATCACGTGTTTAAAATTCTTGTGGAGATACCAAGCTAAAAATTTGTGAAATTAGGTTGTACTATTGTCATTTCATAGTGCAAACATTGGTAAGTAGAGGAAACTACATTTGGTGCATCACCTCCATGTTATTTTTTTGGTTTTAGTCCTCCTCCATCCCTTTTCCTTGTAATTTTAGTAGGTTAGTTGTATTTTTTGGTGAAGCATTGAGGGATTGGCCCAATATAGATATTCACTTCACCAGTTAGGCCACCCAAAGCCTAGAAGTGATTCCATGCTATCATCTAATCAGGAAGGATTGAAAAACCTTCATAGGGGTGAAAATTAGATAGATAAAAACTATTTTGTGTATGAATGTGTTCATTAGGTTTTGGATAATAATCAATAAAAATAGGTCATGGATAGTAAAGTGAGGTTTATCCATGTAGGAATAAGCTTAATAGACTTAGACACAATTGTTTCTATAAGTACAAATCAATTTTTGCGTAGAGGACACTAGCAGAAAACATGGACACTAGCACCATAATGATACTATAAAAGGTATGGTGATATTGTTAATGAGTTTTTTGACTCCTATATCCTATTTTTGACATGTCTAACAACACTTGTACTAATTTTCATCTTCTAGATCCTTCATCTTAAGTAGTTTCTAGCTAAGCACTGATTTGTGTCATTCATTACTATTTTTATAAATTCCATACTAGGTTAATTCTTTTATAAATTAGTGGATATATTTATTACATATTTTATACCCTAATTTATTATACCCAAACCCTTTAACAACCTAGGATTTACATGTACTAAGTCCTAAACATTTAAAACACAAGGCCTCACTAATAGTGAAAAACTTATCTTTTATAATCCTTTAAAATATTTATGATCACAACCTAGTGATAATCAAAATTAATATATTCAATAATCCATTACAAGATAATTCTAAAGAAACCAAAAAATTCCACCCCATTATGGGCACCCATTAAATGGGATTATTGGAACACTTACATGTAAAATACCTCCTATGGTTTAGAGACTTTCTATTACATTTTATGACAACAAAATTATGGATGATGACTCACATATTTTTTTCATTGTTTATTAGAGCACATATTGATCATAAAATTATATGAAATGTTATGGTTGATAATGGTTATAATGAGAATGTATGTACCATGACAATAATTACATATTTGGGATACACACATGATGATTTATATCCTTCAACCAAGATAGTTAAAGTATTTGATGGGAAAGCATAAGATGTTTTTGGTGAGATTGATTTACCTTTATAGGTTATTCAAACACATGTGACCACATAATTTTTAGTTATACCACATATAGGAATCTTTGATATATTATTGGGATAACCTTGGATTTATAATCTCCAAGTAGTACCCTCCACAGTGCATATATGTCTCAAGTATATTCATACCAATAAGGTAATTACAGTTTTAGGGATTCAATATGAACATCCACTACAACAAGAGAAGTTTTTTTAAAACCAAAATTACCATTTTATTTAAGAATAAATGGGGAACCACCATTTTTTGTGATCTGGCCTTGTTTGTAAACTTTTCCTCTATGTAGATGTGCAAAGTTCTATCAGATTACTCCTTAATCTTTACACTTAGAAGTACAAACAATGATATTTTACATTTTGGACTAACTTATTAATTCCTTTTGAGAGTTTTGTACTATGAATTTTTTGGGACTTAGTTTTATTTGGATAATTTATTCAAGATTTAGTCTTCATACATTTTTTTTCAATCCTTATTTTTGGAAACTTTGATTTTTGGACATTTTATTCAAAGTTTTCACATTGGACATTTTGTTCGAACAACATTTTGAAGGACTTAGTTTTTTCAAAAACTCCTTATTCAGGGATTTTATTCAAGATTTTTATTAGGATATTTTAATTAGATATTTTATTTGGGAATTTTCATCAGATAATTTATCTAAAATAGTCATTTCTAGATTTATGCATTTCAGAGATTTTATTCGAAGGTTTTGTTTAGACATTTTGTTTAAACATTATTATGAGGGATTTTGGTCTTTTATAATTTTTTTTGGACTTTATATTTAGAGACTTTAGTTCACAAGGATTTTGGATTGATCCTAACACAAAACCTAACACCCAAATCTCAACTATCTATAGCCCCCTAGACTTGGCCAACAAAGTGAAACTACTTCCTGACACTGGCAAAAAATGTAACCCACCAACTAAACTAATGAGATTTAAATTATGTAGGTAAAACAAAGTATATGAAAATTAGACATTAAAAGTGCATGAAATAGAATTTATTGCAAAAGGATATATCATTGACTTGAAGCTATAAACACATTCATTACTCACAAGTGAATTTGAACTCAATTATTATTTTTAGAATAAATCCCTAACTACCTATGAATCCATTACAAATAAGTAACAAAAAAAAAAGAGTTTTCATGTTACTTTAAAATAGAATTTAACACACTATAAAATTTTAATGGAATCATCATCTAAGAGATTTAGAAGAACACTTCAACCATCGCCATTATCCATTAAAGATTCTATAGATTTTACAGACATAGTGTTTGATGTAACAACCTTTGAAAATAGGTATGCTATTACTCAAAACTATGGGATGCCATTGATTCTATCGATACATTTTCACATGAAAGAAATATATCACTTGTGCAGTGCCAATTAGTCATAGAATTTCTATCTCTTAACATATAAAGACTACACTTCATAGTGGTCATGCTTGAGGTTATGTCTTGCATCAACCTAATGGGGGACTTGTTCTTTACTATCAAGATTACACAAGATGCCTTCTTACACCATATAAAATATCATATGATCATGGCCTATATCACTAGTGATGACTTACAAAGGTAATTATCTCTACCAACTACATATGCAATATTTAATAAACATAGGCTGGTAATATGGAACAATATAAATTTAATTGATAAATTTCTCAGCTCATGGCTTCTTCTTATGGAAATTATGGTCCTAAAAGGAAAGTCTCCCACCTTATTAGCAAATTCAAAATTGGGGTTTGTATTGGGATGGCCTTATTGAAAATAATGAATGGTATGTTAAGTATCCATTTTCTCAACCTGGATTGGGTGCCATTACTAGATATGATAATGACTAGAGATGTAACTTTTTACCTAGATAAAATCATCAGCTTCAAGTTGAGGGAATAATTTCTGTACAAAGGCAAGTGACCCAATTTAGTTGGCCACTTTTACATGATGTCTTGCCTTATTTATGAAGTAATGGGAAAAATATATATAGACCTTGGAAAGCTTTGGATCTCGGCCACTAATTATATAAAGAATCACATTTGTGATTGCTATCAATTTTTACACATATATGTGTATGCAAAGAACATGAATTAAATTAACAAGGATGTATATCCTCAAGTATGGAAGGCAATTCATGAGGCCCCACTACGCTATATTTCAAAGAGTATATCAAATACACTAGATCTTTGGGGGGATTATAAGTTATACCTAGACTATACAATGATCATGGTCATTGGTCATAAGGTTCACTCCCTATGCCTCCCCATATATGTGCTAGATAATCTTGCAGAGTAAGAAATTATGTATCAGATTTGGTGGAGTGTGAAGGAGGATTTGATAAAACAAAATAAAATCACACTTTATGGATATCATATGATCATGGGAAGAATGTGTTATACCATGATGAAGCATTTTGGGGATGTAGGAAACAAGAGAAAGCATTATTAGTTGCCTACCTTGCCACATATAGATTGGGACCCCCATAGTTAGATTCAAAAGCATATCCAAGGCTTTATTATTCCATACCAATATGTCCCTTACTGACCATGATTTTATATTTTTAAATGATAAGGATGATGCCCAAGTATTATAAAAGATAAAACTTATAATCCTTAAAGAGGATCATTTGAGGATTATTCAACAAGAGCCTTCAATTTTAGTGTAAGAAATGTATACTAGGATTCCACCCCATGGAGGATGGGCTACTTTTGAATTCTATGGAAATATACCCCAAAAATAAATAGAGATACAAGGACCTTCCCAAGGACTTCCCCTATTATTGAGATCTATGAAGAAAGAGCCTAGGTTGAGTGACACTGATCTAAGGGGACCTTAAGGGGATCTAATTGACTTAGATTCCTCTGATGCAGAGGACCAGAAGCACCCAAATACATTTCCATTGCAAACATATATATTATAGGAGGTTCTTACTATATCAATTCAAAAAAGCTCCTCCTTATATACTAAAGCCACAATTTTATATAAGAAGAAGCCAAAGGCTCCTTCCCTCATAGAGAATCTAGTTGTTGAGGAACCACAAATAGAGACACCTTCAGTCCAACAACAAATAGAGGTAGAACAAGAAATAGATGAAGAGGAAGAAATAGAAAGTGTAAAGGCACTAAACCTTATAGATGATAAAGGGAAGACACTAATCAAAGATGACACATTAGATAATAAGGCTCAGCCTTCAGACCCTTCTTCTCAAATTTCCTTATTTATTCCCTTTTTATTTTAGTTCCTATTAGTTCTATTTTGAATACCCCTTTACTTACTCCAAAAGTGGAGGATTTCACCTCTAGATCAGATGTTTCAATTTCCTCCATTACTTTATTACAAATACCTTTGCTCACTCCCAAAGTAGAGGATGTTTCTTCCACTACTATTGTTTAAATTCCCCTTACAGTTTCATCCATGTCCATAGTTTCCACCACTATTGACATTCCCTTTAGGATGCCATAGTTTGGACCATGAAAATAATAGGACCTCTATAAAGACTAAAATAACACTGGCCAATTCCCAACTTCATGTCTCTTCCATATAAACTAATTTGCTAATGCCTTCCACTAGTTCCTCCTAAGATACTACTATCACATCTTTAGGGAAGGCCAAAAGAGGTAAACTAGTCTATATAGTCCGTCCACTCCCTCAATATGGAGGTGTGGATTGGTCTAAAATATTATGGCCATCCCTCTTTGACCTAGTACTCAAAGGAGATTTAGAGCAACAATTAATAAAAAATCTAGAGGTAGAAGATATAATTAAGGATTCAAAATCAATAGACCCTACCTAGTTAGTGATTCCACCATGGGTAGTTGATCTTAGGTTAAAGGCTTCCCAAAAGCCTAAATTTAAAATTATAGAATTCCCATCCATAACATCCCTATTTGATAAGTCCTCAATAAGCATTCAAAGGGTGAGGAAGAGGAAATTGGAGGATGAAGATTGAGGAGAGATCATTTTTGAATAAAAGTAGGAATTATATGCCTTATCCAAAAGGAAGAACAGATACTTGGGGCAGTCCCCATACATAAAATATTTCAAGTCCCTAGCTGAAACCCACAAGGATGATATGATAGTATTACATGAGGGGACTAAAATGGCAAGGTAAGAGTTGGAGAAAAAACTAGAGTAAATCAAAGAACAATAGTAAATATTCCACATTCTAATAAGAATTGAGAATAAAGTTTAGGAAGTTGCATCAAAATTTTATAATGCTCTTGAGGCAATGAGGGTAGAATTGGCCCACCATATCACAACAACTCATCAATTGTTTAATTCTTTGAAGAAAGATGAAAATAAATGGAAATTATTAATTTTTTACACTACTAATAAGGCATACAACCATATAGACCTGATGACACCATTAGAAGAATCAAATGCCATCAATTTGGTGGTTATAAAAACACAAGAAGCTAGAGAGTGGATTACCATAGCTAGGGAAGGAATGCCCAAGTATCAATAGCATGAAACTCTCATCTTACAGATTTTAGATGAATTGAAATTATCAAAGGTGAGAGATTCTACTAGCAAGCTGATAAGTAGAATCAATTTTTGATTGTGTTTATGTATTTTCTCTCCAAGCTCTATGTAATTAGGTTTAATATTTTGGTTGTTTGATTTAATAATTCTTAGTGTGCAATAACTATGAGGAATTATTTCTTATGATGATTAACATGATAATTTTAGATGTGAAAAATCTATTTAATAATTAGCAACCATATTGATCATTTTTTAGTAAGCTGATTGTTTCATTATTTAAAGTGTGTATAGGTGTTTTCAAAGATATATATTTTTGTGTATGTGTATCAACTATCTCAGATACCTCCCTACTTTGAGTCATAATATGCTAAGTAAGGGTGTGTAATAGATACTCTAAAAAGAATAACCTTTGACTAAGATCTTTGAGATTCTTATATCAAACTATCTTAGACTACTTGACCATATTTGTTTGTGTGTGTGCAGTAGTTAATTGGCAATAGGCATTTATTCTAAAATTACTTGTTCACTTAGAATCCAACATAAGAGGTGATTCTTGGAACCATAAAGTCCTTATTTTCTTCCCTACCTTTCCCTCTATTTTTTATTTTATTTCAAATATCTACCCACTTTATATTAGTATCCATCCAACCACCAATTTATCTAGATTTAACTTTATTTTAGTAACCATCCATTTTTACAAATTTTGGTTAACAATCTACATGCCCTTCCTGCTATTCCATCTCCTAGTTTTTAAAATTTCATACCTAAAACTCATTCCATAGAGTGGAGTTTACCTCCATTGAGATCTTGAAACATTAGAGGCCACCTCATTATGAATTGGTGTGTATAAAAACCACATCAACAAGTTTATACCAATATAGATAGTTGTACAACCTATTCAGGTTAATCATGAATTAAAGGGTAATAAAAAGGTATTCACATTTCCTAGGCAAATAATACTTGAAAGGCCATTACATCAAAGATACATAATGGACTCTAAGTAGTCCTCATCTACACTTACATGGCCTAACTAGTTACTAAGAGCAAATCAACATGTTTTAAAGAGGGTAAAAAGACCCATATTTAAACTTGCATTGAAGAAGTCATAAAGCACTAATAAATGGGTTCCATGAACCAATACATATTCTACTACTACTTCATAACCATAGAGTCCTATGAGGCATAAGAAGAGTATCATAGATTCTACAGTCCTAGATTTGGCACATATACATGATCCTTGGTAGCATGAAAAATTTGTTATACCCTATCTTGAGTATATGAATCCATATGAGCATCCCTTATATGGGATGGTTGGATATCCTTCTCTTTATTAAAATTCAAGTATTCAAAAATATAAAAAAATCAAATAACAACAAAAATTCAAAAACATTCAAATAAATAAAATATATAAAAAATATTTAGCATACACATGTTTAATAGCTTTAAAATATATGTTATTCAATTTATGTTAGTATATGGCATATAATTTTCTTTATTTACATATATATGTTTCATGGTTACTTGAGTGTGATATATGTATACACTAGATCCATGATACATGAGCCTACAAATGTTGGACCTTTTCTCTACCCACATGACATGCTATGTTGGGGGCATCTACTTCTATTGATGATGATTGATAAAAGTTATATTATTTTATGATCAATTTACATTATCATGTTGAGATTATATAATAACACTTACATGTCTCTATATTCACACTTATATCTTATACATTATGCCATATATGCTATGCTAAAATATAGTTTGCTAACACATGTATGTTGGTATTAGTATGATATGATTATGTTAGTTTCTTATATCTCACTTATATTCTCACATGGATTAATTGAGTGTACTTATTGTTTTATACTTTGTATCAATTATGGGACATTTTAACATGTTCCCTATTTATTGGCCATAATGCCCTTAATTATTATTTCTTTGGTATACAGATAATTGAAAATGTCCTCTCCTTTGAGTGTACAAAATTTTAACATTCCCCTTATTTGTGGTCTCCTTGTACCATTTTTTGTGTGACATTGAGTGCTCTTATGCGTGTTATTTATTTTTTTTGGTCTTGTGCTTGTTACTTAGAGACATTACCATGATCCATATCATGAAAATTAGGGCTTGTTGTGATTGGATATTGTGATCTTCATTGATACATCTACTTATAAATCATATCATTATATTATTATTTATTAGATGATTGATACAAACATGGCATGGTTAGCTTATCCTTTTGAGATAAGGTGACTATTAGATTGCATTCCCCTCACCTAAAAAGGTGGGGCATATCCGTGGGGGCATGTCATAAATACATGAGTTCACACACACACACATAGTTGGCATAATTGGTATAATTTGATATAATTTACATGACTCAAATATATACTTGGGTTAGAATTTTATACATATGACACCAATTTTCATAGATTTGGGATATATTTTTTAAATTTGTCACATACATAACTGGCATGTCAAAGGTTATATTTTGATATATACTTTATCTTGAGACACATTAGAGGTGTATATTATAATAAAGTGTACCAAATAATATATACACATATATTATATGCATATTTATGCAGACCTTACCAAGATGCACCATTTAAGACTTTATATATCTACAATAATTAGATCCATTGAGTAGTGTAGATGAGATTCAACACCCTAAATGGCATTGTAACTATTCTAATTTTTAGGTTGAAATGGTTATACCATTTGGCTTAGATATATTGTCTATATTATATTTACATTAGAGTGGTGCGATTGAGATTTAGTGCTCTTAATGACCTTGGCATAACTCACCCTTATACCAGATTGGAAGCATGATCACCCTCTAATTATCCTCTTCACATATCCAAGGTTTAGTTTTGAACCTCTCTCACAAATTATTCAACAAGGAACTATCATCACCAAATAAACATACTTAAGGAAAACATGGTTGTATTTAGACACAAGTGTATTCTTTCCTTTCTCTCTTTAATTTTAAGAATTTTAATTATTGACTTTCAGATTGTATACTATAATTACATTATAACATGTTATTAGTTATAATTAACATACAAACAATACATTCAAATGGGGTTCAAGTCAAATCAAGGTGTGTTGTACACACCAAGATACACATTTATTTCCTTGAAAACTAGTAATTTCATCCTTATGCATTACTAGATTAAGGAAGGGGAAATGTAGATACTCAAATCTAAAATTTTCATGACATGATAGTCTTATATAATTGAAAAATACTAATCATGTCTCAAACCTTTAGTTCAAAACCTTATCACTACTAAAAGGGATTATGTTTTCCATCTCACTATGTGTAAATACTTATCCTACAAGTTGACCCTGATATTTTGATGACACATATCACCTATAAACCATAATCTACATGAAATCTAATTTATATTCTACTCAAATAGGTATAGATCCTCAATAAATTTATATCTTACAAGTCACTATTATCAATCATAAGTGCACCTTTGAAAGAATGTGTGCCTTTTCTCAATTCTATTGATACATTGCAAACCCTCTAAGGTGTGGGACCTTACATTGGAGAGAATCTCCAGATGAAAGGCTGGTTCCCTTTGGTACACTCACCTACTTCTCTCTAAACTATCTAATTATATGTTTTATTGATTATAAAAAGGGTATAAAGAGAAATGCTAAAGTTTAAAATCAAAATGAAAATTGAAAATTGGGGTGATGCACCAATGTGAAGGTCAATTATGCATATATTTGACACACTTTAGAAGATAAAGAACCTACACACATTCACTTCGTCTTCATACAATGACTCTTACATTATTATTTCATACATAGGTATTTATAGATATTAAAACTATCTTGGAAGGAATGAAAAATGGTTGAATTCACTTCTAGATTAGGTAGAAATTAGACTTAGACACTTTATATGACATGTAATAATTCTCATTTGATGCATAAAGGTGAAAAATTTAGACATAAACATAGGAAAACCAATCATTCACTAAGTTACATCAATGAAAATTAAGAACACACTTCATGAAAAAAATTAAATTGGAGAAAAAAATAAGCTATTTCTTGTTTCAAATGTGAGTAACATCTCATATTTAAAATTTTTGATAGAGGTTTCTTTTATTCTTCTAACTAGCTGGTTACAAGCTAGTGAAGGTAATTTTTGAATGCTCGGTACATGAAGGTGAAGAAGAGTTGGTTCAAACGGTATTAGGGTGTGTTTGGTGAAATTATACCATAAATATTAAATTCATTGGTTTCAGTTTACAATGTATTAACTTTATTAGTAATTATTAAGAAGAATAGGTGCTCTAAAACCCTTCTTAAACACCAATGGCTCAATTTTAAGCAGTATGTTTGCATTTTTGAGTTCTTTGTGACAAAATAAATGTGGTGTGAGATATTATGGGGAATATAATACATTTATACACCTTTATAAATCAAAATTTTATGAAAAATAATGGATAAAGGCAAAAGTACAAGCATCAAGGTTTTTAGCAAGCAAGAGAGACAATAAAAAAGGTAATTTTTATGAGGTTTAAATGATTGGTCGAGAATGTAATATTATTAGAATTATAAGAAGTATTAATATATATCATAATTAAAAAATGATTATGTATTTAGGAATCATAAAACTCAATAAAATGGCAAAACACAAATCTATTGGCATTTAAAAATGAAATCTTATAAACTAGGAAACACCAAAAAGTACACATTTTAAGTTTTATTATATGAAATCTATTGAAATTTGACATGGAGATATGTTTTGATGTAATTGAATGTTTAAAAGTGGTTTTAGGTCTGTAATGTAATCTAATGGATATAAAATTCTAAAATATAGGTTTGTTTATGAAAGGAATGAACGTTTTTTTACTTTTTTGTTCATAAATGGAGTTAGAAATGGGTGCTTCAGGTCCTTGAATGGAAGTGATAACATGTACAAATTATTTCAAGGGTTTACTTATGAGAGATAAAAATTTATGGCATGAATGATGGGATATTATCTAAAAATATTTCTAAAAATTGGTGTTAGTTTTAGCAATTTACAACAAAGATATTGCTCAAGTACATAATATTTGGTGACTCAGAGTTTTATACAATCACTACCATCCAAATTAGGATACTATCATTGATTATATTGTCCCAAAACTTACGTTAGTGTCCCTACCTCACAAATAATCAAATTTGAAAATGTTTCAACATGTATAGGTTGGCCTATGTGTTTTATTTAACCCTCTCATGAGATCATCTTAAAAGGTGTGGTATAAATACAAGTAAAATACCATTTATTAAGGACACCAAGCAATATCAATCAAGATCACACTACACCATTGAAAATCATTTGAAAAACTAAACTATATTTCTCTATTATTCCTTATTTCTAAATTAGTCATATGAGAAATATTATGACAAGTCTATATCATTCAAAGTTCATTCTATGAGTAGTATTTGTCAAGTTATAAGCTATATCACTATATGAACTTACATGCAACATATTGAACATTTGTCGACACACAAGCCCACATAAGGGGGAGAATTTCATCGATATGCGGTTCTCTTCAAAATATATGGATATATAAGTAGTGTTCATTGAAAGAGGGGTATTTGAAGTCAGTTTGAATTCAATTAAGCCTACTAGCCTCTATTATAAAAGATCACATGCCTAAGTTAGATGACCTAGGGTTTTGAACAAAATACTAATATCTATAACCTATACATATATTTACTTTTTTTAAAGGTGATAGTGAACCCTAATAGGTTTATGTGGTCACTCCAAAAAAGGACTTGTATTATGTACTAGATAGAAATGTCAAAACTAGGACATTAGTGTTGATGGTAGTGTTTAGGCTGATAGAAAGCTCATTTTTTGAATTTGATGAATCACAGTGGACCATCAATCTATCTCCTACACCTAAATTTTTAGATATGTTTTTACATCAACAAATAAGCTAAGTATTATTTATTATTCATGTTGATAATTTCAAATTATTATTTTGGTGTTATAATTTTTATATATATCATATTTTTAGATTCAACGTATTTATCAAACTATTATAAATTTGATTTTTTTTCATTTGACTGCTTCTAGATTAGCTTACTCCAAGTTGATTAGGCTATTCCACCTAACCTAATTCTAAAAAGTGTTAAATAATATTACATTGTGCCTATCATATAACCCCTAGAAATTTAATGAGTAAATGACATGCATTATAAGAAATAATTCATAATGTTATTTAGAAATGTGACATTGATATTATTACACATCTTCTTGATACCAACATGCCTCCTAAAGTTGAAAAAATTACTCCATGTGATGGGCCATTTACTAAGATATAATTTATTAATAAATATTTACTAAAGTGAGGATTTCCTAAGCAAACCATCCCTAAAAAAATGATTTAATCTTGATCTCCAATGATATTACCAAGGCTTTTCTTTCAAATGTGTAACCTTTGTTAATTGGTGTTTTTATCGAGGGACACAAATGAGAAGGGATTATGATTGATTACAAATCTCAATTTAATATTTTTAGTATTCATTTACTTAAATAACTTGGGCATAATATTGAAACTTTAACGAAGACATCTTTGCATGAATATTGATTTAACTATTTTGGGAATTATGGAATGTAAAATCCTATGTAGATAAATACTTGAGTATCTAAACCAAGGAATACTATAGTAATATCAACACCACTAATTTTTATAGAATTATTTGATTAGATTATAAATAGTAATGAATTACAAAAGAGAATTTAGATGGAAAAATGACTGAGATATATAAGTGGTAGGCTAGATATTGGTACATGAATAATGTAGGGTGTTTTCAAAAATGGAATAGGTGTCAAAGTCCTCTCCAGATAGTAGCACTATCCCTTTGATAATAACACACTATGATAGTGTCCTCTTGTGCCATGTTAATGACCTTGAGTAGATGTAATGGTGAGTTTATAGGAGGGTTTTCACCTTGTTCTGAGAATCTTATGTCTATAAGACCATGTCTCGATCACTATTTATTCTATGTTTTTGATTAATCTTGATGTGAAAACCTAAGCCTCTATGATTGTTGGGGTTTTTAGGATCACAAGTAGAATTAGAGTGGAATTATTAGGGTAGGATAGATGTGACCTAAACAACCCATGTACTGAGCATTACCTACATACCAATACCTTAAAAGGGGATCAAGCTTGATGTAGTTCTCCCAATCTAAGTGTTGGTGCAATTGCAAGTGAATGTTAGTATGAATGCTTTGAGTGTGTATTGAGACTATAAACTCAAGTAATCTGATATTTGGGCTACTGTATATGGGTTTATGTAGAATTAGGGTAGAAGGGATCAATGACCTTAATTTTCATAACTATTTTTGAGTTTGTTCCCAAGAATTGCATTTATTTTCCATTTAGGGGATAAATGAATGAGATTGGTATTTTATTTAGTGTTATGGTGCTTATCAAGACATTAAATGAGTCTAGGATAACTCAGAAGAAGAAATATATATTTAATAGGGGTAAAGAAGGCTGAGGGTCAATAGTACTACCCCTTTTCTAATAGCATAGTGTGTTGTAGACCAAAGGGACATGATATTATATAGACAACTAAAATGGGTGAAAAAGGGTCCTAAATGCCTAAGAGATGACCTAATGTGGTTTTTAGTATATTTAGCATGAGATAAGTGCATATATAAGCTAGAAAAGGATCAAAAGATTCCCTAAGATAGGTTTAGAGATAATCTAAGGATAGGCTTATCTCAAGTGAAAATTATTGTATTAAAATGACATTTTAGATGACTACATTTTCCTTCACTTTATTATAGAAATGTATCAAATAAAAATGACTAAGATAAAGGAAAGAGAGATATACTTGTACTTACCTAAGAGGTAAATCCCATGAATGTGAATATGAGTCTACAAACTATACTCCATTGGGTGTCCTATGAATGAAACATGTATGAATCAATCACTACTTAAAAAACATCAAAGTAAAGATAAAAATGAGTAAATTGATGAGAGGGAGGAAAGGAATGAATACACCTCATTGGGTATGTGAAAAAATGCTAAAACCTAGTGATATTTTGTGTGTGTATATGATGATAAAATGATAAATATATTGGACTGAGCTAATGGCTTGCCCAATCCTCATGTGTATGTGGATCAATAACTCAATATGGCCTTAAGTCCATCATTTCCCACCCCAATTTTATGGATCATAATATATTAATAACTTGGATTGTACTATGAGTTATCCAACCCTCTTATGTAGGTAGATCAATAACTCAAGTAGGATATGAATCCATTATTACCTACCCATGTGTATATGCATCTAAAGATGAAACTATGTGTTATAACTGAAATTGTGTAAGATGGTTCTAGGCCATATGGAAACTCTAAAATGTAAAAATAGCTCTAGAACACTCAAGAATGCCAATCACTACAGACAAAATGAGGCATCAATCTAGTGTAAACTTGGTGTAAAAATGATGCATATGGTGTCTAGAGTATATAACATGGAGAATGACATGGATTTGCCATTCTATCTAAGAGAACTAGTACCAAAATGAACATATGGGAGCAATGTGCCATGCACATACCCCCAACTCTAATATATATTTATATAGATTCTAGACCGAGTCATAGTAATCTGTGTCTGTACATATATGAAACTAAAATGGGAGTGATCATGCCATGAATGATGTCCCCAATTTGATAAAACTTGTGTAATTTGTGTAAAAATTGAGTATATAATGAACCTATATGATAATCTATGACTTAGACTATGTAAATATGAACTATAACTATTGTACCTTTTTAACAATTTTATAATTTTTGATATTTGGGGATATTGGACAATAGCCTATCCCCCTTTTATAATAACACATTATTTTATATACCATTGTACTACACTATTGACCAAATGTGCTATTTCTGAGGAAAACTAAGATTGATCTGTATGACTATGTTTCATTGTATTTTCCAAAATCTAAGCTCTATAATATATGTCTATGTGTTGAAAACTATGTTCTGAGTACACTAGGATGGCCTGATATTTGTGACAAAACCTTGTGAATGCCTTCTCTTTTGAATGGAGTTGTTGAATCTCTATAATAATTATCCTCAAAATAAAAGCTATGCATCATGTGTGTTAGTATGACAACATATTATATTTTCATGATAAACCAATATAACATATATACATGACATCAAAAGGTAAAAAATATTTGAGCATAAATTGGTAATGTATGATGTATGTTAGATATAGAATTCGTAATGTTGTTAAGATAGATATAAAAATGTTAACATGTATATGAACAACAAATATAAATATAATCTAAGTAAACTACCTAAGGGGATGGGGCATAATGTTTATCAAGGCACCCAAGGAGGAAGGGGAGATGTATGAGGTCCCTCATGGCATTACAAACTAGATGTGAATGTAACAAGTAAGAAATAAGTGTCATGTCCATGATGCAAACATAAAGGCATACATACAAACACATGATGCATGCAAAGTAGGCCAAGGGGACATAATACAAGGGACAAGGGCATATGTCACTGAGTTTGAGAAAAATCAAACATACAAGGACATGTTTAAATGCCTACATACACAAAGAGAAATCAAGGTTAACCTAGAGCCACAAGGAAGGACATGTTTAAATGTATGCATACATAATAAGAAAGCACATACAAGGACATGGGAACATGTCCAAAGCATATACACAATGAAAATAATTAGATTAGAGCCATTAAATAAGGATATATTCAAATTCCCTCAAGTAGATGTAAAATAAAAGAGACACAATCAAGTCTAAACTAGTAAAATAAGAAATGAAAGTGTGCATAAGCATGTGTTACAAATTTGTATAAGATAAAATATGTATATAAGCTAAGTATATAGTAATGGTAGTAAGAAAAAAATCATTGCAGTATAAGATGATCAATATCAAGATATAATCAATTTTAAATCAGTGATATGGGGTATAGAAAGATATAACCTAGAAAATTGGAAGTTTTGTCTATGATGCTCCTAATGAGCTGGTATGTCAATGTTAAGTTTGTATATATGTGTATGTGCCCCTGAAGGGTAGATAGTAACAAATATGGATATGTGTAGAGGACCTAAGTCCTATAAAAATATATGAACACTTGAAGGGAACAAGTGAAGCATGTATATAAGATAAAATCAACTAAACTGACATATATATCATATATAGTACCTGACACATAGAAGGAATGTAAATGTAGAAATACGTACAATCTAAAATTTGTATTTTCTAAGAAAATATTTGAATTTTTTTGTATTTTTTGTGTTTTATAAGTATAGTCTATGTATAATTAACATGAAAATAGAACTGTATATAATGATCAAGGTAAGAAAAACTATATACAAATAAACTATGAGAACATACTAACCAATGAGTCTTGCAAGAGACTCACTATCAAGGTGACCTATATCAAGTAAAAGAAGAATGACTACATGTGATGTATGAGGAAGTATCTAAGATTTGGAAATTGGATATACTAAATAATTTATAGTTGACTCTAACTGTGAAGTGTGGCCATGAATTTGTGGAGTTGATTTAACTGACCTATGAATTGTGGGAATCTTGGGGACCCATTTAGTAGAAGAAACTATAACTAACAAAATTATCTATGTGGAATGCTATGGGGACTCAATAACACTAATTTGGGTGTGAATGGGTTAAAGAGAGGCTCTATAGAATCTATAACAAGTCTCTGACATAGGGGTCTCTCTAATAAAGGTCTCCATGGGAGAGTATATATACGTGGTAATGTTGTAGAATTAGACCTCACCTATACTAGTGGCTTAATTGATATCTGATATGTGGTAATGGATGGTATTATTACCAGTGATTTCTATGTAATTGGTTGAGGATTAGGTAAAAGATAATGATATGAAAGTCCTCAACTATAACAACCTAATTAACATGTATATACTTAGGTAATCTATGTATGGTGGAAGGAATGGCTTAGATTTACTATATCCAAGGCCTACCTAATAAAATATCAAATGCGATAGCATTAGGTACCACTATGAATTTGGTGGACACATGTATGGGACCAAATTGTAATGGAAGTATGATCTCCCTAATAGAGCTCTAGACATGGTCACTGAAGCCATGAATAACTATATCTATTAGAGAAATATCTTCATCTAAATATCCCAAGTGATGTATAAGTGTAATAGTACACATATTAATGCTTGACATGTTTTCAACCATGAAATTTAATAAGATGATGGTCAATGTAAGCTCATATAAAGAATACATATAAATATGAGTCATCCTCAATGATATAATATTATGATAAAATGATAAGAGGCCTAACCGGTACTAAGTATGATACACAAGAATCATATTATGTAGAGGGTATGTGTCCATTATATAAGTATGATAGGATGCTGGTGGTGGATGTGCCTGATAAGTATAATAAACACCTAAAGTGTCTACTATCTTATTAGTTGTATGCTTTTGAAATGGATAAAAAAATATTTTCATTGATTTCACTTTAGTTGGATATTCTTTTGGCAAATTTTTAGGAGTACTCACATCAATGATATTAGCCTCTATCAAATATTGGTTCTCATGTTGTAAGCTAATGCATTTATTTTTAGTATGGATGGGGGCCCTTTGATAATCAAAAAATTCATTGGAATCATAGTTATTTGGAAGAGGCCTAGTTGTATCAACCTCTTTGATGGGAGGGAGAGATATGAAATTGCATTTTAAAAGTCACTGGATTACATGAGTTGGCAGTTCATGAATATTTGTAAAAGGTCTCCTTGGAAGAGATGATAAAACCTGATGAGGATCTATCTCTAATACTACATTAACTATCATATTTTTATCATTCTTGTTTTCATTGTGCCTCCCCTTGTATTTAAACTCTTATTAGTGGAATATGACCTGGTTATGGACTTTAACTTGCCCATGGATAGAAGTTTGAATTCCTATTCCTTCACTGTATAACATAAATTTGTAAATAATGGAAACCTTTTTAATAATATAGATTTATGTAATGCTAGTAATAATCTTTGATTTAATATGTACTATATTTGTCTATCTACCATGGGGTTAGTCATATTTGCTAATATGGTTTTATATCACAAGACATATTTGACTATTGGCTCATTACATTTTTACTTTAGTTAAGCAACTTAAGAGTAGGAAATTTTTTCATTGATGTTAATAAAAAAAGTGTGCCAAAAACATATCTACAAATGGATTAAATTTTTTAATGGACTAATTATGGAGATCATAAAACCATTGTGATTCATAGTCCTTTAAACGATGAGGGAACAACTTAGTCAAGAGCTAATCATTGGACACGTAGTCCAAACGTGCTACATGAAAAGCATGTAGATGATGCTCTAGGATACCCTTACCATCATATAGAGTAAGTTTAGGTGCCACAAATTCATATATAAAAGGATTTTCTACTATATGTTATGTTAATGGTGTATATAGGAGCACATGAGATTCTAAGGCATGATATGGTCTAGTGGAACCCTATTGAAGATGTAACACCTTGGCATATAGATAATAAATATCTTACCTAAAGGATTGTACATTTAAAGATAAGGGATGTGTAATAGCCATAGGAGGTTTTTCCACTGATGAGAGTTGGCTCATTATAGTAGGTTATTGTAGAGTTTGAGTTTCCCTCATAGTAGGGGTAACAATATTAGAATCTATAGGGTTAGAAGATTGATAAAGTGATGTGTTCTTTATTTCCAATATAACTTGAAAAATATATGCATGACCATGGAACTATTCTTAAATTATATCTCTAAAACTTTTTAATACTTCATGCTTATTGATATACAATTATCATCATGGAAGGGGAGTGTATCTTGAGTTCCTTCTTGTGTATCATCAATATTTTGATTGTATTACTCATGTTATGATGTGTTATCATTAATGTCCACATAATTAGGATGTTAAGGATTAATTAAGGGGTTTGTAACTAGTATTTTATCCATGGTATAATTTTGAACATAAGGAATCTGGGTATTCTTAATAGGATTACCACTAATCCTAACACTTCTTATTAGAGGAAGAGATATAACAATTTTAGATGGTATATTGTAAAAAAAATGAAAGAGTGATGCTAAAACAGAATCTATGAAATTTGAAAAGTTTAACATAGTAAGAGGAAATAAAAAAAGATACAAACTCTAAGAGAATATAGGCTAGGGTTTTGTTGTTATTCAAAATAAGTCGGGTTCACCAAATGATTTAACTATTTTTAGAATTATGGAATGTAAACCCCTAAGTAGATAAAGATCTAAATATATAAATTAGGGAATAAATATAGTAATATTAAAAATAAATAATTTGTACTTTAATTGATTTGTTTACTTAGCCTATAAATAATAATGAATTACAAAGGATATACTTAGCTATAAAAATGACTGAGACCGATAAGTGGTAGGCTAGAAATTGGTACAAGGATAGTGCAGGGTGTCATCAATAGAAAATAAGTGTTAAAGCTCTCTCTGAATAGTATCAAGATCCCTTTTATAATAATGCATTATGATAATGTCCTCTTGTGCCATGCTAATGAAGTTGAGTAGAGGGGACACTATGTATCTAGAAGGATGTTCACCTTATTCTAATAATCCTATGTCTATATGACAAAGTCTTGAATCACTATTTGTTTGACATTGACTAATATTGATGTGAAACTCTAAGCCTCCATGATTATTAGGGTTTTGAAGAACATAAGTAGAATTAGAGTGGAATTATTAGGGTAGGTTGGACATAACCTCAACACCCCATGTGTTGAGTGTTTCCTACATAACAATACCTCAAAAGGGGATCAAACTTGATGTAGTTCTCCTAATATAGGTGCTTGTACAAGAGAAAAAATGCTAGTTTGAATGATTTGAGTGTGTATTGAGACTATAAATTTGAGCAATATGAGCTTTTGTATACTATATATGGGTGTATGTAAAAGTAGGGAAGAATAGGGATACATAACCTTGATTTACACAACTATTTTTGAGTTTATTTATGATAATTGCATCTATTTTCCATCTAGGGGATAAATTAATGAGAGTGGTCTTTATATAGTGTTTTAGTTCTTGTTGAGACATGAAATGATTCTAGGCTGACCATAAAATGCTTTAGGAATCAAAAAGATATTTTTTAGGGGTAAATTAGTTTGAGGGTCAATAATGATACCCCTTTACTAATAGCATAATGCACTATATACCAAAGGATCAAACTATTGTCCAGGTGGCTGGAATAGGTGAACAAGGGTCTTGGATTCCTAGACGATGGCCTAATGTGGCTTTTGGTATAATTGGGCATGGGCTCAGTGCACATATAAGCTAGAAAAGGATCAGAAAAGGCCTTAAAATAGGCCTAGGGATAAACTAAGGATAGGGTGGTCTCAAGTGACACTCATTGCATTAAAATGACATTTTAAATGGCTACACATATGTAATAATGGAGTGTATTCAATTTATTATATCTATTGGCCCCAAAATATATCCTACCACACTATATGCTATGATAAATTTATTCAAGTACAATTCTATGTTAGGTTTCCCTTATATATAATCCATGAATGTGACACTTGATAGTACTTATGATCACATATATTTTGATTATCAAGGTGTAGTAGTTTCAATTTCAAGAGATAGAACAAAAATAAAATAAAGTATAACATCCCAAGGTGGATACTGTGGTGTATCCAAAGCAATTTAAGTGGGTTTCAAAGAAAAAAAATATCACTAACTACATTAGTTTTGAACCAAAAGGAAACAAGGGAAAAATAATTCTATCTCCCATAATGTTTAATATTAATGAAACATTTCAATGTAATGGAGGCATGGATTTAGAAGATGGTGATTAATTGTGAGTACCTCCTCTTATTTATAATATTAAATAGTCCATGCCAATGTATATTATATAATTTGATGAATATACTTGTACACATATCATTAGGTAGTACAATTTATTACTTACTATGAGTTTCAACAAATGTCATTTTTTGTAAGTTAGACATGTTTTCATCACATGTTATTTACATGATAAATTTCCTTATTATGTTGTTACATTTACCTTACATGTATTTAGGCCAAAAAATTAGAAAATTTAATGAAAAACATGTATATCAAATAAGTATTCACACATATAAACATGAACAAACATAGAATCACAACTGAAAATGTTTGATATATAGTTCAAAAATGGGGTGACATGACCTAAGTACATTTCATACTTCTAATCACCTTATATGATGTGGTGGAGAATGATCATCACTATATAAGATATATCCCTAAATATAAGCATATCTCTATCACTATACTTTACCATATACAAAGTTATTGTCTTTGCTCTATTAAAATATCTACTAGTATGGCCTGCCTCCATATCTAATCGAGCTTAATAATATGATAGATCAATATGGGCTTGTTTGTAACCCTCATTGACCCATATTAGTTATAACATAAGAGTTTGTACTACATCATACCATTGTCGAGCCATAAGTTCTCTTTTTATCCATTTACCTACTAAAGAAGATCACATAGTTGTCTCAACATAGATTATACATCATCAACCCTTTTTTTCTCTACAAATATGGCCTCTTGAGCCAAAATATCAAATGAATATGTGTAGTCATTAGCCTTAAAGTTTTCCCTCTTAAGTGTCCTCTCTACCTATACAATATTATGAGTGAATGGTATCATCTATGCATCAATAAATCAATAATAATAAACAACATACACATTTTAAAATAGTTAACATACAATAAATCAATAATAATCTACACTACAAAAGTTAATAAACACATATATCACATAATTACCATCATCTATAGGGGATGCACCTACTAGGGGTTCTAGTGCCATCATAGACCCTGATCATTTGATTCTTACTCCATATTCTAATTTAGAACTGCATCTAGTTTACCATAATCATCATCTAAACCACCACTATACCACATCCATCCCACTCATAGTGGGAATATCTTTGATTGTCTCCACCATGCTATGCTAGAAGCCTATCCTATCTGATAGTAAACTACCATGTAACATGATCAAATTTAAAAACTTTAAATAATATTTATGATCCATATACCATGTACTCATTTTGATCCATCTCATCATGTGAGCATCATCTAGATAGCCATAATGTTGTCTAGATTTGGTCTCCAAACTATTTACCCATCTCTAACTTATTAAATGTGTGCCTAAACATAGTGATATCTTGACCATAAACTATATGAGCCCATGTACATACACAACATGAAACATAGGGATATGTTACTACCCACCCTATAATAAAAATCCCTAATGGCTAAATAACCAAAATGTTCTCATATGCACAAACCTATAACAACATGTTAGCTACTAGGCCACCTACACCTCTCTCCATTATGAATCAATACAAGTACCTATATAAGTGACCCAAATTAGATATGCCTTATCTATATATAATACCATTTTCCTCCATATCCTAAATAATTAACCTGAGGATATATGTTAACATACAACTTCTAGTATTGATTGAAATGAAAATAAATATACTCAAACACTTCTATAATGATGGAGCTATGCTTATCACTATATATTCCAACATTAAACTATCACTAGATATATCATGTTATTAATTTAAACACATGTAATATTTCAATATAAGTGTCTCTTAGCTTATTAAAAGTCCACAATCTATACCTATTGACCTTTGATTGGAATACATAACATACACCATATATCCTCCAAAGTGATTGTTATCTCACTAGTAGGAAGCTATAAAGCATATGAATTAAAATTACATCACTTATTTAGGATTATAAATAATGGAATATCATATGGAATGAGACATAGAAGACTTACATGTCCAAGACCAAGAACATCAACCCATGCCTAATCATCATCATTAAGACTCAACTCAGTAATGGTCTCCTAAGGTTGACTCTACTTAAATTCATCTATATGTATAACAAGCTATATAAAAAAGAACATATTAATACATATATTTAAAAAGATAATAAAAACATGTAAAAATTTAAAAAAGATGTACAAACATATTAGATGGATCAAAATAAAAAATCATGGGTCACAATCAATGTATAGGAGTATGAGTTGTAGAACAATTTTGGTAGACTATGGGTCAAAATCAATGAGTATAATGACAAAATTGGCAAAGACATGTACACAATAAATAGGATATAGTAAAACTTAGTTAGGTATGGGTACACTATCAACATGGAAGGTAAAAAATCATTGGCTAAGGAATGGAATATGACAAGTTCTAGATAATATCAAAATGAATAATATTTAAAATTGAACAACTTTGAAAAAATAAAGAATATAGCAAAAACTAAAAAATTGCTAAAAATGGTTCATACCTCTTTGACATCCTTATCAACAACCACATTTTATCACACTCAATATAATTTGTAAGGAATAACATCATGTCTCCAAACAATGATTTATAAGTCAAATATCCAAAGTAAGAAATTTAATAAGCTTGAAATTACAAATAATTTTAGGCATTAGAATTCAAGTGGCTTATATACTATGAATTTTTTTGATAGTTTTTATACCAAATATTAAATAATTTATCCTCATGAGATATTTTTTGGAAATTGATCAATCTATTTCACCTATATAGAGACATATAATAATTTTTCCCTATACGCTCACATTTGAGGCATTTATTTCACCTTTTTGGGTATTTATTACTTCCCACCAGTAACTAAACAATATTATACCTTAGTATCAGAGATTATTTTCCCTAATTTGAATACATCTATAGATACATATTATGATTACTCATCATGTCACAATGGTGATACTTCCTCTCTTTTTTATGGCACATTTATTATATTACACCCTTGAGGGGGGTAGACAACACATTCACCCATGACATATCTAATATATCATAGAATGATTCATCTCCTTTATGATATATTTATTTTATCTAGGGAAATCACACCCATGCATTTTAATCTATAATCATTATCTATTTCATCATAATTATATAGATGTTATTAAACACACGCCTATAGAGTCTACATTGCATATATTAGGACATGAAATATTTATACACATATTTAATCACATGACAATTTATACATATGATACATATATTTTGATTGGGGTCATTATATCATTGACTATATCCTTGAGTGTAATATCTATATCTTGTTTATATAGAGATTACATTGGGGCATGCATTCATTACCCCATCACAATACCATGTTGGGGAAAATCACTTGCCCATATCTCACCTCATAAGAGACTTCACATATTTATCAAGCTATGCATGATGTTATTTATTATATAGGGGTTCAAATTTGATTATCCTAGTATTTATAGTGGGGCATAATATTTTCCCACACTTTTTTCCTCTTTAATTATATATTAATATTAAATTTTACATAAATATATTTTGAGATGGGTGAATACATATGTTTCTAATGATTTTTAAAGAATTCTAATAGCTTCAACTTTTTTATATGATGACATGCAGTGCAAATAACTATTTATGTAGAGATATGTGATTTTTAGGAATGGATTTTTGCAATGCCTCACCTTAAAAGGGGTGCATATGTATGTAAATATTTTTACATCAATTTTTTTAATATTGATAAAAAAATGGACTAAATTCAGTGATATTGGGTGAAATGAAGGCACTAGAAATGGTTAGATGGAAAATATCCACTTCCTTGATCAAAAAGCAGATTGAGTTGTCAAAACTTACTCTAAAAGTTATAATGACAAAAAAGGCATGTGAAATCATGAGAAAATGTTTACCAATTATGGTAACATGGTTCATGTCCCATCAGGTGTATTCATTTCCAAGATCTTATTTTAAATTTATATTTCTCATTACTTTATTTGTAGTGATTTTATATAACATTGACTACTTATTGTTAATTAACCATTACTAGTAAGTATATCAAATTTGGTGAACATCAAAGTGTGGGCAGATTTCCACCTTAAGATTTATATATTTCATCCATTTTAACTTGCGTGATTACATGTATTTGACTCATATTTTTATTTTATTTTGATGAACACATATGTAAATCAAAGTAGGGGAATTATGTAGACACCTAATTTTGGTACAAGGATTATTATTGAAATGTTTTTAATCTCATTTTTTACATATGGTCCATTAGTTTGTAATAGGCACCTATTGGTAATTTTTAGTGTGTTTTGTCCCTCTCTTTTTCTCCACATGGCCTTGTTCTCTCCTTTTTCTTATGTTTTCTCTATTGTGTTGTCTAGTCTTGGGGATTCCATATTATCTCTTATCATTGTCTTTCACTATTTTTATACCTATGACACATTCAATTTTTCATTGATTATATCCTATACACAATTGGTAAGTTACCCAATTATGTACCTTTACTTTTTATGGGTCATTTCCCCATTTTATCTCTTTTATACTTGTGTGTTTGTTGAATTTATTCTCTTTTATTTTATTAGGTTGCATGTTATTAGGTTCCCTAATTTAAATTTGAAAAGATCATATGTGAAAATTATACTAAAGGAATTTCAATAAGAAGTATCAAGAGGCATCATCAAACATTCAAATGAATTCAAGTCTAGGTATTCTATAAAAATATTATTTATGCTTTTAAGAATTAGAAACAAGGTTTTCATTGCATTATATAATAAAATAGGGAAAGGAAAATCTCATGTAGTTGCAATTAACTTAGGGAGAGAAAACAAAACATATTTCTCATAAATTACATTCAAACTACACTAGAACTACATTGCATCTATTTCCAAAGTGTGGTATATGTAGTTGTAACTCCTTGAAGGTTTTTAGAGCCAATTAACCATTTTTATTGTTAAAAATTCCTATTATAATAATTTTCATAAAATTAGGTCAAGAAGGAAAAGATAAGAAAAAAATATAAATTTATTCCCACTAATTCCATAAAGTGATCTCACAAACCTACTTAGCATCAACTTGTGTAGCCATCTAGAAATTTGAAAATTTAGAAATTGAGTAGAGTACATAATTAACACCTAGGTACAAATTCAACATTAGTAGAGGTATAGGATAAGTAGGCCACTAATAATATATAGTATTATAGACACATAAATTTGGTTGTAGACACTTGAAAATGTTAGTTTTGACATATCCTAGACATACATGACTTTTGCATGTATATTTAACTCTTTCTCACATTTTCTCTTATCTGTTTACTTATCTATGATAATGGCTTCCAAACTTACTATCATTCTTATATAATATATCCATAGTTTATAGCTAAGTGATATATTACCCTAATTATACAATCACCATATTATATATCACTAGTTTCTCCATTTTGAATAGTGTTAAAAACACTTAGATGCAACTAGTTACTAATAATTCTTATTTCACTGACAATGTCATAGGTTATCCACATGGTTATATTTAAAATTAAAACCCTTAAAATATGTATGCACACATGTTTTTCATGTTGGTTTTGTATGTAAGTTACCCAAAGAGGTTTGTATATAAACACATCATGTCTAAATTTATTCATATCCATCTCTCACTTAGAGATCACTTGGAAAACTAATTTCATATTTAGAGATATATTTGTACATCCTTGATACACCATCCTAAATCATAAAAATATGAAAAACCCTCAAAGGAATAATTACTAAGACAAGTATGAATTCTTAAAGCAAGGCTAAAGTTTATTATTGTTTATCGTCAAAATCCAATAGGTTGCACTACATTCTAATAGATCAATATTGAACACAAATACACCTAGGTGGGAGGACTACATGTGGTCTGAGCCCTTTTTAGAGTATTAGAACATATCCAATGATTAACCACTCAATCAGGTGTGTTTGGATCTATCCAAACCATAGTTTTAACCCATATCTATGGGCCAAGAAAGTGTTAAAATTGGGCTAGGTTTCAAGGTGAATGAAAGATAATTTTGAATCTATGCACAAGATTTAACATCTTAAATTATAAACAGAACTTATTAAAATGAAGGTACATTGATGTTGGCATAAATAAAATATATTTATGGTATATATTGGACATATATGTTTATAGGATGTGTCTTAGCATTACCAGTATCATCTTGGTAGATTATGTCAGTAATCTCTTGAGTTGAGTGACCACAAATCCATCTCAGGCTATCTTATATGACTATGTAAAGACAACAATGATAAAAATATAGTGAAAAATCTAAGTACCCTATCTTATTATTATTTATATAAATAATAATATTAATATTAATCTACTTTTTACATTTAAATATATGTAGTGAATGATATATATTGCATGATAAAAAATATCCTCATTTTGGCTTATTTAGATCACTAATTCCAAAATAAGTTAAAACATTCAAGTAAACTTGACCTTTCTTTCAAGTGAAAAAAGCCTAGGTTTCCCTTATAATTACATCCATACTTAGGGTTTTGAATTTTTTCATTAATATTTTAGATCTAATTTTTGAGTTCCCCTTATAAGGAAATAATCTATCCATATTGGCTCTAGGCTTCTAATGTTTTCATGGTCACATTATGTGCCATATAAGAAGTCTAACTCTCTTGTATCTATTAAATGTGTTGAAATTGAGCATATTTGCTAGGTTGTGGAGCTAAAAGCTTCACTGATGCAAACATGGAGGAGGTTGTTGAGAGGTTGTTGAGTTGCAGAGCAACCAGCATCGATCTGATCAAATGACGTTGATCATATCCATTGTAGAGCAAACCAACATCGGTCAGGGATCAACTGACATCGGTCATCTCTAGCCAGACAGGGACTGACGTCAATCACCTGTGTAGTTTTGGAAGTGTCGATTACATGAACAGTTTGTTAACAAACCAGTTGTTTGCATGTTAAAGGCTAATTTTAGCCTTGGAGCTGCAGATCTAATTATTGTAATTAGATGTCTAATTATTGTTTGCATGAGATCTATATAATAGACTCATGGGCTGTATTGTAATTTGTTCTAGTTTAGAGTTGAGCTTGGTTAGCTCCTTTTGAGAGTGAAGAGAGCAAGGGTAGCTCCTCCTAGTTCCATAGGGGTGACGAGTGTGTATGATTAGGTTGGTTTACAGGTGTGCAAGATCAGGGAGAAGATCCACTGGGGTAATAGTTTGGAGAATCATAAGGACTTGGTGAGGCAAGGACAAGGGTTGTTTAGGGTGTAGAGAGATCTACATGGGTAAGTAAGATCATTGATTTGCAGGTGTGTGTGTGTGCGAGGTCAAAGGTGATCTGTGGGGTAGCAAGATCAAAGGTGACAGCAACACAATAGGTAGCAAGATCAAGCGAGATCTACTTGAAGTATGATTGTGTACTTGGAGTGTGTGGAGAACTTGTGGAGTGCATGGAGCACTTGTGTACTGGCAGTAGTGATACTGACTGGTGGTACTGGTAGTAGTGATACTAACTAGTTGGAGGTGAACACCAACTCTGTGTTTGAGTTGTGTGTTGGGACCATAAGAGAGAGAGTGAGCTCTTGAAGAGATTTACTGTTTATGCCCTAGAGGTGTGGGAGCCCTAGAGGTGTGTAAGGAAGAAGACTGTGGCATCTTCTTTGTTGTATTTCCTTCTGGAAGAGTATTAATAGAATTGGGTATTATCTCTCATATTTTGTGTTATTTTTGAATTTTAGTTACTTGTTACTTATGGTTTAATTCTGCATATTTAAGTTGCTAGTACATGGTAATCAATGGTGCTTCCTAGATCCTAACAGTGGAGTCAGAGCATGTTTGTTGTTCTATATTCCTAACAAGTGGTATTAGAGCTGAGGTTACAGGGAGCAGGTTTGTGTTTGATTATAGGTCACTCTTAGAGGTTTCTGATTGAGTGGGAGTATAGCAATGGCAGAAGAAAGTACACTAAGAATGGAGGAATTGAAAAACATGAATGGTCAATTATGGTGTTATGGAAAGAAAGAAAGGGTAAAGAATAATTTTTGGTTGGTAGAAGATCAACATGAAAGAACTGAAGAAGCAGATGTTGCAGGTGTTATTACACAAGATGCTCTAGGATGTTCCTTGGATAAAGTAGAATCTTGGTTTATAGATTCTTTTGCCTCTTTCCATGTAGCCCCAAATAGAGGGGTTAGTGAGCCTTGTCAAAGTATTGGCAAAGGGGAAGTGTTTCTAAAATTGTAGGCGGCCAACACATGGGTGTTGAAGAAGGTCATGCAGGTCCCAGTCTCGAAGATGTGGCTAATTGCTTCAAGAAAGTTGGGTGATGAGAGATGCACAAAAACTCTCACAGTGGATGCACTTGAATTAGCAAGTGGTAAGAAAGTAGGTACTCTTTATCTACTTACTTATATTATTGATTCTTCTTCTGTTGCAAGGACGTGGCTTTGTAGGCTTGGTCACATGAGCAAGAAAGAGATGCATGTTCTTAAGAGGAAGTCAGATGTGTTTGACAGAATTAAGAACTAGAAAGCCTTGGTGTTTATGGAGGAGATGATGGACAGAGATCAGTGGAGAAGGCTGAGTAACTCTGAGTAGGGCAGTTTGGATAGGGTTTTGATCCAAAGAGAGCTTGCAAGTAAAAAGTCATCTCTCACAGGAAAACATAGGTACCAGCATCGATCAAGAGGAACTAGAATTGAATAAACAGGTACCAATGTCAGTCATGTGTAGACCAGAGGAGTTGGTGGTGTCAGGTAGGTGGAGATTGATGTCATTAGGATAACTGGTGTTGGTGACCTGGATAGTCGCATGGAACCGATGTCAGTCAAATACAGACTATGTGGTGATCGAGGTCAGTCACTGGAATGGATTTTGGGTAGATAGCAAGCTATCAAGGAGTCTTAAATGCCCATGTGTAAGACTAAAAGGGTAAGTAAGCCTCAAATTCATTGTTCCTCTTCTTTATACTCATTGCTCACTGCAGAGTAGGAAGGATCTAGGAAACAGTGGGAGCATGGCATGATTTATTTGGAGAAGAACCAAACAAGAGATTTGGTAGAGTTGCTAGCCAAGATAAAAACACTGAGAGATGAATGGATTCCTTTGTTAAAGAATAGAGAGAATGGATACGTGAGATAGAAGGCCAGGTCATATGGTCTTGAGGAAGCTGCAGGATAGTGGTACAGGTTTGACAGGTGGATGACAAAGCTTGGCTTTAGTCAGTGTCATTGTAACCATTGTGTTTGTCTTACTAGGTGGATGATGGTCACGACATTATCCTATTACTGTATGTGGATGGTATGCTTATTGCAGGTTCTGACATACAAGGTTTTGCTGAGCTAAAGGTAAGGTTAGTTCAGTGGTTTGCCATGAAGGATTTGGGAGTAGCAAAATTCTTTGGCATGAGTAATCCTAGAGATAGGGAAGATCACAAGTTGATGTTGTCATATGATGATTGTGTGAAAGTAGTGCAGGATGCAGAATAGGGTAGCACACCTATGGATGGACAATTCATAGAATAGGGTCCCCAATCACATGATGAGGTTGAGTACATGTGTACTCCCTGAGTTTGCCCAAGCAGTGGGTGCTGTTAGAAAGTTTGTAGTCAATTCGAGAAGGAAGCATTGGAAAGTGATTCAGTGGGTTCTCAGGTATCTGAGAGGGACCAGTAGTAGGGATTCATGCTATGCAGGGTCAAGTACTTTAGATTTGGTAGGTTACTTGGATGACAGGTGTTGCACCATAGGATGTGTGGTGGTTGGTCTTCAGGATTGAACTTGAAGAGGGATACAAGCTAGGAAATAGATTAGATGGTGTACAGGTATAGGTACAGGTATAGTGCAACTATTTATCTCCAAGTGGGAGATTGTTAGGTTGTGGAGCTAAAAGCTTCACTGATGTAAACATGGAGGAGGTTATTGAGAGGTTGCTGAGTTGCAAAGAAACCGACATCAGTCTGATCAATTGATGTCAGTCATATCTAGTGCAGAGAAAACTGACATTGATCAGAGATCGACCGACATCGGTCATCTCCAACCAGACAGGGATCGACGTCAGTCGCCTATGCAATTTTGGAACTGTTGGTTGCATGAACAGTTTGTTAATGAACCGATTGTTTGCATGTTAAAGGCTAATTTTAGCCTTAGAGCTATGGATATAATTATTGTAATTAGATGTCTAATTATTGTTTGCATGAGATCTATATAATAGACTCATGGGCTGTATTGTAATTTGTTCTAGTTTAGAGTTGAACTTGGTTAGCTCCTTCTGAGAGTGAAGAGAGCAAGGGTAGCTCCTCCTAGTTCCACATGGGTGCTAAGTGTGTATGATTAAAGAGATCTACATGATAGCAAGATCTAGTAGAAGATCCACTGGGGTACTAGTTTGGAGAATCATAAGGACTTGGTGAAGCAAGGACAAGGATTCTTCAGGGTGTAGTGAGATCTACATGTGTAAGTAAGGTTGGTTGATCTATAGGTGTGTGTGTGTGTGTGTGAGGTCAAAGGTGATATACAGGGTAGTAGGATCAAAGGTGACAGCAACACAACAGGTAGCAAGATTAGGTGAGATCTACTTGAAGTATGATTGTGTACTTGGAGTGCATGGAACACTTATGGAGTGCATGGAGCACTTGTGTACTGGTAGTAATGATACTGATTGGTGGTACTGGTAGTAGTGATACTGAATGGTTGGAGGTGAACACCAACTCTATGTTTGAGTTGTGTGTTGGGACCATAAGAGAGAGAGTGAGCTCTTGAAGAGATTTACTATTTATGCCCTAGAGGTGTGGGAGCCCTAGAGGTGTGTAAGGAAGAAGACTGTGGCATCTTCTTTGTTGTATTTCCTTCTGGAAGAGTATTAATACAATTGGGTATTGTCTCTCATATTCTGTGTTATTTATAAATTCTAGTTACTTGTTACTTCTGGTTTAATTTCACATATTTAAGTTGCTAGTACATGGTAATCAATGGTGCTTCCTAGATCCTAACAGTGGAGTCAGAGCATGTTTGTTGTTCTAGATTCCTGATAGTATTCATATCTCTTTATCCCAACCATGTGTTTATGTAAAATCTAAAATGACTAAAATAAATGAAATGCAAATTCCTTCTTCTAATGATGAAAATGTTAATAACAAACACAAATAAGTAGAGGAACATATTGTTAATGATGATATGAATAAACTCGAAACTGATTATGAAGATGATAATTAACATATTAATAAATATCATGATATAATAAATCTTGATGAAATTAATGGTTTAGATCCCACACAAGTTGAAGCACTACCTAATTTTTGAAATCAAATTTGTATGCAACCCAATGATTTGGATAAGGTCTTGACTATAATCCTAGAGGATAAAAATGCAAATAATGTTAATTTTGTGATATCTAAGGAACAACATGAACATCCCTTCAATGATATTAATTTACATAAAGGTACTGATTATAAAATAGGTGTTTAGATAACTACTCCAAATACTACCATCCCTATGTTTACACCTTTAGTTATGTGTGATGCTCACTCATAGTGTGGAGGAAACATAAGGTTTTCCTCATATTTTTGTGGCTAAATTTTTGAAAACTATTTTTTGCATCTTAAGATGTCTACTTATTTTATCTTATTTTGATTAATGTGAACTTAATAATATAAAAATCTAAATTAGTTCATATTATATGGTATTGGCAATAAACATGAATGTGAATTTGATGGTAGAATATGATTTCAAAATTGCATTGAGTAATTATGAAAATTACTAATAATATTAAGATAATGTTTTCACTACTTTTTACATTTGAGACTAAACATAGATGTTAGAAAAGGTGGGAAACTAGACTATGAGTCATTTGGATCAGGATTTCAGTCCTTGTATATATCTAGATAAAAATATTAGTGTGTTAAATATAATAATTGATGTAATGTTCCATAAACTCATGAATTTATATCAATGAGTTTTGATTCTCTATATTTTCATAGGACACTTCCATCACCATGTGAAATATTTAGTAACTATCTTTGCATGAAATTATAGAAACATGTCTCCTTATCTTCAAAACCCTAGGCCTATTTTTGACACTAGGTTTTGGTTTGTAAAAAGGGACATAAGGTAGGTTGAGTTAATCCTAACCATTTAATAATGAATGGATAAGTGTTGCTTATATATCCAATACTCTAAAGAGGGAAGTCAAACTAAATATAGGTCTCCTCATTATGTGTATGTGTGAAATAATGTTTCTTTTATGAATGCAATATGTGATCTAGATTTTGATACATGGAAAATGACAAGTTTGGCTTGGCTTTAAGGTTATTCAAACTTGGATATGCCATGCTCCTTATGAATGATGGATGAATTAAAAAAAATAGGGTAGTCTCTCTGAATGTTAAAATGTGTCTAGTAGGCTTCCTTGATAAATTATAGGTAGGAATAGGCTTAGACATATGTGTATTTATATGAAAATATATGGGTAATTTCTCATGCCACCAACATGTGAAAAACATGTTATGTAATCACCCAAAATTGAAATTTGAGTGATAAGAGTGCTAATTGAGACTACATATCCCTAGATTAGCCCTAGATATATCCTAGATCATATTGTCACACTTATACAACCTTCATGTGGGCCATAATCATCCCTAATCAGCCCCAAAGTAGTTTCAAACCCTCATTTCCTAATCTTGGCCATTTGTGCTTAGTTTTAATGATATGAACACTAGTGCCATATGTAATTAGTGTCCCCAAAATGGGGCTAATGTTCTTTTCCCTATCTTTTCCCAAATAGATATATTTTGAAAACTATAACTTCCTAAGGTCGGCATAGACACTTTTATCACCCACACAAGCATCAAAATAGTATATATACATGAATTTTATCCATTTAACCACTATATGGAAATTATATGCAAAATAAATATTCAAACTCAAAACAAGTTGTGAATAATTATGTTTATCAATCTTTATTCTTCCATACTTTTGCATACTACTAATTACTGCAATCCTAATCTCATATTATTTAGATATTTAATCTTAAGGATGTTTAAATCACTCAAGGCCACTATCATACTAGCATAAATTACACTTTCACCAGCACTTAGATGGAGATAAATACATTGATCTTGATCCCTCCTTAGAGGATTGGTATGTAATCAACTCTCTTCACAACAGGGTGTTGATGATGTCCATCCTAACCTACTGACAAACACACTTTTTAGCTCATGCACTAGTCACATGGAGGATTAGGGTTTACATAATAAATTAGTCATTACAATAAAAATATATGGTTATATAAATTGTGTACCTAATAATATATACTAGAGATCCAAACATAGGTGTACACAAAAGATTGGGATAGTCTTACACATAGGACACTACTACCAATATTAGGACACTACCACCACTTTTCCAATAATGACACTACTATCTAATTATGGTGATACTATCTAGGAGGGTTTTTGACACTAGAATATATTTTATTACACTCAGACTAGCTTCCACCTTAGTTTCTAACACACAAATCATTTGTCTTAGTTATTTTCTAGCTAAGTTATTACTTACACTATTTATTGGTATTTTTAGAAAAGTCAAATATAGTCAATTCTATAACAAATTAATGGATGTATTTATTAAATATTATTTCCATAATTTAGTCTAATTAACTCATTAAAAACATAATATTTACATACATTACGTCCTAAAAGGTTAAAACATTTGGTGAACCTGACTTACTTCAAATATTTCACAAACCCTAACCCTAAACAAACATAGGGTTTATGTTTCCAGCCTTCTAAGACCCATACTCATATTTTAGATCCACAAATTTTATGATTTTATTTGATATAATCATGATAATAATTATAGAATAAGTTTATCACTTTTTATTTCAAAGTTTAATACTTTCAATGGCATGCTTGTTCCCTTTAATTTGAAATGAATTCAAAAAAGGTATAAACACATCTATAGATGATGCTTTATATCAATTAAAATGTATGCCATATTTAATTATATCTATAGAAAACCATTATTATATTATGATAAATTTAATTAATAAATAAATACTTACATACATAGAGGATCTATTACATAAGCTAACAACTAGGTTTCAAGTTTCAATGTCATATCTTATGCATAGGAAAGAATCTCCTTTTCCTCCTCATTTCTATGAGGGTGATATTTAATTTCCCTATAAATAGGTCCATGATATAACTCATACACAACATTAAATAACCCATACCATTTTTAATAATACACATACTCATCCTATTCACACCTCTTCCCTATAGGGCTTATGCCTACATGTTCAATCAGAAGCAACTAGGTTTTGCACTTGTGATACTCTAAGGGATAAAATTATCAGTATGAGTAAACTAATATCATATTTACATAAGCAAAATCAATTATTAAGTGAAAAGGTCACATTATTTGAAAATCAAATTACATGTACATAATCTTTAGAATATGCTAGAATAAACCATGCATATGCATATACACCTAGCATAATTATGCCTAACACTCTTTCATATCCAAATCATAAATCACAACAAAGTAAATATACAAATAGTGATTCAAAAAGCATTTAAATATCATATAATATTTTGAGTGAGGTAAAATTGAAATTATTAAAGCTAATTTGATCAACCTACCCCCTCTACACATAGTGAGGATATCTAGATATTATTGTGTATATGATAGAAAACATGGGTACCAAACCGATTCATGTCTAGAATTAAAAAATAAAATACAATATATAATGGATAAAAATGAATCAAACAATGATACATCATCCACACAACATACAATGGCACATCTATAAATTCAAAAATAGTCAAATTTAGAAACAATACATAAATGGTTACCAAAGCATAACTCAGAACAATAAAAGGTTCAAAAAGCACAATTAGAGAAAGAAATAGTTAAAAGAACATAGGTAAAACAAGTAAAAGATGAAAATATACCTCTCCAAAATGAGGCTCAAATTTTAAATCAATATGGGTTTGGTAAAAAAAATCTACAATAGTTTGATTATCATGGTCAAGGTTAGGGCAAGCAGGCCCAAGACATCACTACTCTTATTCTAGCAGTTGATAATATTGGCCAATAAGGTTTGGGATTTATTAAACATCCTAAGGCAAATCATTCACAAATATAGTTTATAAATGAAAAATATGTAGATACACAATAAATTTTATAGAAAGAGAAAGAACTTAAGTTGCAAAGTTAAAATCATTCTAAGATAACAAGCATTCTCAAAAAAAGATTTCTAACAAAAGAGCCTCCACAACACCATATGACTACAATAAGCATAGTTTCAAAGGGAAAAACCAAAATCAATATTCCAAAGCACAATTTAGAAAGGTCAATTCCATAGTATGTGGAAATTCCCTCTAGCATTCTAGGTTATTATGATTCTGATGATGAACAATACTTAGATTCCTACTACAACACTATTCAACTACAACATAAAAATCAAACTACATGAGAGATTACCTTTCTTATTTTTGACACATGCCATAAGGATAGTGAGTCTCCCATGAGACTATTCAGTTGGTATTATTCCTCCCTTCTTGTACATACTTTCCCTCTCTCTTGGTCCTTGTACACAGTTCATTTTCATATTACTTGTACATAGCTTATATCTAGAAAATACAAAAATAATATAATATGTCAAAGAACACAAATACATTCAAATATTACTAAAAAACAATTTACAATTTTTACTCATTGTTATGTTTACATTTATTATATTTTCCAGACACTACATATGCTTGCTATCTTAGTATAGCCAATTTTATCATACATATATGCTTCACTTGTTCTTATTGAGTGATTACAGATTACTACAGGACTCAAGTCTACTACACTAGTTTTAAATTGATATTATATACTTGTTGTGACAAAATCTTGTACTTTAGAAAAAATTCAAGCTTCTTCTATATTTAGGCAACATGGGAACATTTCCAGGTATGTGGGTGTACCTATATTATAAATGAGCCTCTATATTTAAGGGATAGCTCCATAAATGTATCTTGAAATGCTCTTATCTATGCCAACTGATCACGTATGGGGAAAAGAGTTATAGATTTCATGAATTGAACCTACTCTAAAAGAGGTGATACACCAAATGTTTAAAGATCCACTCTCAATATTGGACTCATTATCACTCTAATAGACTATGAATAGAACTAATGCAGTGTCTAAAATGGTTTCAAAGTAAAAATTTTTCACCTAGAGGTCAATTTTATGGACTTAAGCTGGAGGTAAATGAGGTTAAGGTCTTGATTGGAAGCACATATAGTCAACTATCCACTCTATACCTAAGACATCAACCTTAAGACACAATAAAAAACATACAAGAAAAGTTCATTAATACTTAGGTTAGACTTATACAAAGGGAAGATGACAACCACTTTTAAATATCAAACAAATACAAAAAACTAAGCATATATTATTAAACAACTACAAAATGCTCTATTCATTACTCCAAGATGTACAAAATATAGTTTTTGGTAGAGTCTAGTCATACCAACCTAAGGGATGACAATCAATAGCTCAAAGGCTATATTTATAGAATAAAGAGAGATAGATAAGGGGAAAATTGGTGCCAAAATGAGAATAAAATGAGTTCAACTTCATTTCAACCATAGTTACAACTTATGTAATTATGTTCATTCAAGCTTCTTGATTGATCCATGTCACTTCAGTCCATTACATAGTTATATTATTCCTTTACAGATGCTTCTTGACAATTGCAATGGTGAGATCAAGTTATTCCAAATTGGTTCCTATAATCAATGCAATTAAAAACATTTAATTAATTTGTTAGAGCTTTGTCCTAGTGATAAATACTCTCTATTGGTTCATTTTGGCATGCAAAAATGGAAAGAAGGGTCATTTTCATGTAGTTGGTCTTAGAGATAAAACCATTAGGGTCTATGTGTATGCCTTCATGGCATCCTTTGAAATGATATATCTTGTTCAAAATAGATTATGTTCAAGCTCATCCCCATGTTTATAGGTCCACTATAGATGGAAAACTGATCCTAGACTATTAGTTTTCCTATTAGGTCAAAATAGACCCATTTTTGTCATTGAGCATCCATAAAAACTGAGAACTCATCATGTACACAGGTCCTTATTCTAATAATGGTGAACATAGTCATAAAACAAACCCTACATGACATAAAATCTTAAGCTAGAGGTCCATATTAAGCTTTAGTGCTGGTCCCTTTATGTTCTTTAACCTAATTGCATTAATGTGTCCCTTTAATGGTATTTAGCCAAGCTCTAATGGTGATGAGATGACCCTAAAAGAACCTTGGTCACATGTTCAACCTCTCATAAGAAATCCTTTAGTATTTCAACTTTAAACTTTGCCTATTTATTTTATTTGTATGAGATGCACATAGACCATTGATTTTCCTGGGAGCCTAACAAACTAGTGACACTTGGCAATCTCTCACCTATCCTTGAGATACACTGACCCTACTAACTTTTCTTGCACCATTGGATCATAATGTATAAAGCAACATGAGCCTTTGATCTACCTTTGAATTATCAAATATATCCTTACTCCATTTAATTTTGATGTACGATCAAATGCCAATCATTCTATTTTATTACATTTGAAAACAAATGGCTATTTACCATGGTCTAAATTTGACATCTACATGACCATCATTTGATGTTTACATGACCAACATTGACGTCCATGCGATCATCAAATTTACGACCCTTATGGTTTTTTCCATAACTTAAAGTTGATGTATATGTGAATTCCCCCCATTTTTTGACCAACTTTTAATGCTTGGATCAAGAAGTGAAAAGGTCATGGAGGCACCAAATTTGTAGGAAATGTTCTTGATATTAAAAGGATTGTGCCCACTTGATCTATTAGTTATGAGAGACTTTTGTGTTTACAAAATGTTTATTTGAGTTGACCTACATATTTTTCATGATGTCCACACACTTGTCATTGATCATTTGGACCTAAATGGTTATTTTTTGAGGCTTAAATTTTATTCTTGCATGAACATCCTACTCTATAGTTCTAACTTTGAAACTCCATAACTTGAGCTAGAAAGATCACATGGACATGAAATTTGTAGAGCATGTTACTATTATGAATAATTCCATGGAAATATAATATTTTGGTTCATAAGTATTTTTTAGGTGTATTTATAAAATTCAAAAACAAGATGATGAGTGTGTTTCCATGTGATGTGAAGGATGGTCTGGCCCCTTAAACTCAACAAGCTAAACTTTGAAGGCTTAGATCTTGATAAAGAAGAGTAATCGAGATATGAAACTTGTAGATAGTTATCTTGGAGATAAATAAATTGATCATGCATGGTCTAATGGTCACACAAGGCTTTTTGAGCATATTTATAAATTGCACAAGCAAGCTATCTAGTTTGGTTCTTCATGACATCCTGATGATGGTCTGGCTAACGTAGGCTTGTGATTGAGATAATTTTTTTTCTTTGAAAGCATGATTGAACTTCTTTATGCCTTTGTGAACCGTCCCCATGATCTTGACTATTTGGACACCATGAAAACCTACCACTTACATATATGACTCTAAAATGACCCCTAAGACACTAAATGACACAAAGAATAAGATATACTATGACCAAAGCTATAATGGTATATGAAATAACATCAAATGAACTATACCATACCCTATGACATTATAAAAATCTCCTATATATAATTTTGACTATATGGGGTTGATCTATTTTAGCTTGTGGTAAAAATGGTCAACATTCTTAGTGATTTCCCAAGGGTGGTATGCTTTCTATGTCATGACTAGTTTCCTAATCCTATCCATTGGGTTATGAAGTCATAAGTATGTAGGTTTGATAAATAAAATAACTTGACAACACACCAAATAATTGAAAACAACAAAAACAAGAATAGTTGTCAAAAAACACACATGTTCTTTAAAATTTTTTATTGAACACAACATACAAGAAAGGAAAAACACACATAATCTAATATTTAAAAAATTAAACTTTATCTCTCAATAGCAGGGTTTCAAATGTATCCCATTCACATGGGTAGGAAAATATTCGCCATTCATCCTTGTTAATAGAAAAGAGTTGCTTTGCTTGCACTTAATGATGACATATGGTTTACTCCATAGGGTATCAAATTCGGTATGTCTCCCTAGTTTTGCTTTATCGTCATCCCATTTCAATACTATGTCACTTTCTTGAAATGATCTTGGAGTTGCCCTCTTGTAAAAATACCTCTTCATTAGTATTTGGTGAAGCTCCACATCTTGATGAGATTTATCTCTAATCTCTTGAAACTACATTAATTCTATCAATCTCACCTTCATTGGGGTATTCTTAAGAAAATCTAGTTGATATACAAACTCTAAGGTAGGCAACTCTTGAGAGATAGACAACCTAACTTCATTTTAATAGATAAGCATTGACCTCTTAGGAGTTATCCTATCAGCCCATAATGTTGTCTTCAATTTGGTGTGCCAAGCTCTTTGGTTATGATCCAAGTTGTATTGATGATTCTAGTTAGATTCTTGTTAGCAGATTTAACCAACCCATTACCTTGAGGGTAATAGTTAGATGAAGTGCTCAAGAATATGTCATTACTATTTTCCTAATTAGTTGTCTTAGTACCCATAAAAATAAGATCATTATCTAAAATAATAGTAGGAGTTCTAAACCTTGTGATGATGATCTCATATAACTCCAAGATAGCATTCTCATTAGCTTCCTTCAATGTTGCTGCCTCAACCCACCTTGTAAATTAATTAGTTTCCATGAGTATCCATTTATGACCAGCACTTGATAGGGGGTTTATCATACCAATAAAATAAAGACCCTATTGCATGAAAGGTTGGTCTACTTGGATATGATTTAAAGGGAGAACTACAAGCTTCTATTGCCCTACAAAGAAAGCACATTTTCCACTCCTTCTCAAACAAACATGGAAATCCTTCAAGATGCTAGACCAATAATAACATGCATGTATGATCTTGGTAGCTATGGTTCTTGGAGATAAATGACCTACTATCCCATCATGGAACTTCTTAAGTAATACTCCAAACTGATCATTATCAATGCATCTCAATAACACACCATTAATATATCTTCTAAAGAAAAAACCATCCATAAGACAAAAGGGAATATATTTCAACCTAAAATATATCCTTTGTGATTTACTCATACCATTAGGATACTCACCATTTTAAATAAATATGATCACATCATGTGTCCAACTTTGTGGAAGCAATGAACCAACTGATTGGAAACAATCATGATTGACTATAGCCTCTTCTTTTGACTCATGAAGATCTAAAGCTAGATTTTTCAAAGGCTTTTAACCCTTATTAATTTTGTCACCTTGATATCAACATCATATTCCATTACTTTAGTGATCCATCCTGGTATTTTCTCACTAAGGTCTCTACTAAAAAAAACTCCTTGGTATTATGATGAGAAACCATAACATGAATCCTATTATTTGAAACCTTATGTTTAAATTTCTTTAGTCCCCTTTAAATATCAAGGACCTATTTATCCACAAAGGTGTACTTGGCTTTAGAATATTCTAAACCTTGACACAAGAATACAATTGGTTGCTTTCACACCCTCATCATTCTTTTGAATTAACATGGTTGAGATAGTATCAAGGTTAGGAACTGAAGACAACATTAAGTCTTTAGTAAAATCATGATTCAAAAGTGTAGTATCTTTTGCAATTAATTTATTTATGGCTTCAAAACTGCTCTTACCCTCTTTGGTCCAACAAAAGACTTGGTTCTTCCTGAGCATAATTGTGATAGGTTTTACCAAAGATGTAAACCTAGGTATGAACCTCCTTAGAAAATTTATCTTTCCTAAGAAACTTTTAAGACCTTTATTGTGCAAGGGCAATGATAAGCCTAGAATAGCCTCTATTATTTTAGTATCAATAGTCAATTTATCATTATAAATAATCCTTCATGAAAAACAAAGATGCACTTATTTGGATTAAGAGATACTTCATATTTCCTACATACTTCAAACACTTATATCAAGTGTTGCTTGAGTTCACTAGAATATTTAGAAAACATTGTTATATCATCTAGATAAACCAATAGCATCTCATTGATCAAACCTTTGAAGGCCATGCCCATTGATCCTTGAAATGTCTTCTTATAAGCAAAAGTATCCCATTTAATAGTGAAGGATATCTTAAAAATGATCATCATCACTGACTAAAATATGATTATAGCCTAGATATCCATCTAGAAGAGAAATATGTTGAGAACCTGAAACTATTTGCAAAATCTATTCCATTAAGGGTAGATGATAGTGATATTTGAGTGATACTATATTAAGATATCTAAAGTATACACAAAGTCTTATCTCCCCATTATTATTTCTAATAGGTAGAAGGTTATCTACCCATGTTGAATTCTTAATGGGAAAGATTATCTCAAATTCAAGGATTTTAGTAAGATCTAACCTCATGAGTTACTCAATCTTGGGGTTGATGGGTCTTTGATTTTGTCTAACTAATTTAACTATAGGTTATAACTCAATGGTATGGTATAACAGTCTAGGATCAAATCCTTTGAGGTCTTTATATTACCATGAAAAGATATAATGAAACTCCCTACACAACATAATGAATGCTTGCTTCTCTAATGTAGAACATACCTTGCCTAGTTTGAGGAGTTTATCTTTGAAGATCAAGAATCTTTCATAATTTTCCTATTTTGTAGACATACTCACTTTATCCTTATTATTTTGATCATTCTTATTGAATATAATTTTGAAGGTCACCAAACCATTAGGTATATTATTGGTTCTTAGTTGCACAACCTGATCACCTAATTGTTCTTGGAGCCTCCTTTGATTCTTTGAAGAAAACTCAGCCTCATTTTGTAAGAATCATGAAATGTGTTTGTCACTATAAAACACTTGCCAAGACACTTAATTATCATGTAAAAAGGTCTGAAAATGATCTTAATATGAAACTATTTTCCCTCTTTTATGGTAATTGGAGTATCAAATTGAGCTCCTATGGTAGCTAGTCTATCAACATGATTATTTTGCTCCCTTGGGACTAATTGAATATTAAATACATTGAAGTACTCAAGAAAATACCATGCCATATACTTGTGCGACTTAAGCAAAGGGTTATTTATAACAACCACATTCCTCATCTGATGCACAACCAATTCACTATCTCCATAGGCTTGCAAGTTCTTGATTCCTTTTTTCTTTGCCCATTGAAGGCCATGAATTAAACCTTCATACTCAGACACATTATAAGTAAAACTAAAATGAAACATACATGAAGCATAATACTATTATTTATACGGGGAGACCAACATAACACCAACTTTAATTCTTGAACCATCAAAAAACATCTTCCACATTTCATCATCTTCACCCTCTTCCTTAGTAAGTATAGGTGTTGGTACTCCTTTTTCATGTATACAATACACTCCTAAATAAGTTTCCTCCATAATAACATAAGGATAATGCACATAATTATTAGTGACATATTTAATAAGAAACAAATCTAAAATACCCTCAATTTTGGAAGAAGTGCCATCATCTACAATAGAGTCCTTTTCTTCATGGGCCACATAATTTAGGTTGGAACTTGTCTCAATGTAAGGCTCAATATGAAACCTTACAAGGGGTTATGTCATAATTTTCACCTTGGACCTGTAATTTATTCTAAAGGTCAAGAAATATTAGTTATCTAAGAGATATCCACCTATCTTGGTTATGATGTCTCTTGATAGGTAGATTGTAAAGTGAGCTGGGAGATCAACCACAACTATGTCTTGCAAGATAGAAAAACTAGGACAATTGTGCAAGAAAATATTCAAGCATTTTATCAGTCCTACTAAATTGGTAGGTGTACCATCTAATTGAAGGACCCCTTTGATATGTGTCTCATATTTCAATCCCATCTTATTAGCTATAATTTTAGGCATGATAGAAGTAGAAGATCCACTATCGATTATGCAATTATGTACCAAATTGTCACATATAATGAGGGTGAGGTAAAATGGTGGAGTTTCATTAGCCATAATGGATTGTTTAATAATGGTACTATCAGAATTTACAATAAAAGCATGGACATGACTTTGATTTGAGGGTGAGACACTAGCATGGATAGTAGATAACTACTTTTGTAGTTCTTTTTGACCACGCATATGAAGAACATCCCAAAGAGAAATGGATGTTTTAGTGTTCTTTAAAGAATATAATTTTTTTAAAGAATATAGACCTAATTTCTCTTAGGCTCTTTTAGGTAGAGGATTAATTGAAACTTGAGGAATAGGAGAAGACTTTACCATATTTTGACTTAACGGATATGTAGAGGCTTTTGAAACTATCACACTTGTAACTATGTCTTATTGCCTTGCAGGAGGATTGGATGAGCCTGTGGGCATGCTACTCTTCACCCTTGTATTATCTATGATAGAGTCTCCTTAATTTAGTACAAAATTATCTTCAACTAGAATTGGTGAAGATCTCTCCTTGATGTTGTCAATCCTCATTAACTTGCATCATCACCTCATCTTCATTTGATAATAAGGGAGTAACTAATCCTTGAGCCACAAAATATTATTATTAATTCTCATTGGCATCCATGAATTGATCTTACTTCCAATATTTTTGATGCACTAAGTTTTTATGAACTGGTATCATCTCCCTTGCATTGGTGGTAGATTTAGGATTGTATGCATTAGTAAGACTATTAGGATTATGCTTCCATTGGCCTATTCCTCTTCCATATTTCTAACCATATTATTGCTAACAGGGGTAAGAATTGTCATAGGCACCTTATTGCATCTTATCTTACTTATTTTGAGCCTTTAAGGATAAGAACTTTGCTTTTCAATCAACATTATTTTTTGCTTGCCTAGGAGTAATCTTAGTCTTAGTATTAACATTAAGAACTTGGGATACATCTAGAGTATTAGCATAATCATGAGAAAATGGATACATATACACCTTAGGAGGCAATATTCTAGCTTGGATGAGACTATTTTCAGCTTTGATAGCAATATCATATGCTTCAAGAAGAGTGGAATCTCCCATATATTGAAGAATGACAATAATTTCAATCCCAATGGATTTCAAGTAAGTAGGGAACACAAATCTATTAGGTGGTCTCATGGGAGGAGGAAATATATGCCAAGTCTTCTGAAACCTCTCATTGAAGTCATGCATTATTTCTTTGGGTCCCCTTTTTATCACTTTGAGCTGATGTATGAGAGAGGCATGGTTACTTTCATTTCCAAATTTGGAAGTCAACAACAATGCAAACACATCCCATGTTGTGATGCATCCACATTCTAGATTCATATTCTAATCAAGAGCCTTCCCTTTAAGGGACATGGCAAGGAGTCTAATGTAAATTTTCTTTTGAATAATATTATGGAAATAACAAAATTTGGAAACATCTCTAGTGTGCTCTGCAGTTGTGACATGACTCTTACCATTGAATGTGGGCACACCTTTAATCAAATTAGGAGGAATGACATCATATAATTGAATTTTAATTGGATTTTAAATATTAAAGTTAGGGAAAGCATGAGGTATAGCCATGTATTCTTCTTTAAGATCTTCAATTTCTTTAGCCTCTTCACTCTCTTCCTCTCTAGCAAAATCTATTCATTATTCAAAGGGTAGATTATGCTGTGGATACCAAACTTTAAGAGGAATTTCAAGCTAAATGAGTGGGTTAATGGGATTGAATGTTCTTCCAGAGGATGACTAAGTGAGAATCATGAATTAGGAATGCAAGTTTATAATGAAATAATGGCCTTAAACTAGATTTACCTTGAAGGAGTTACCAAATATTGAGTAGCACATCGATTTACATTTTATTTTATCAAGACCAACATTGACCTTGACAAGTTATCTTGAAGATAATGGGCCCCATTGGGTGTGTCAAAACTATTATCACCAAATATTGCACCCTAGAAGAAGTTGTTTAAGCTTCTTCCAAATTTGGGTAACATGGGAACATTTTTAGGTATGTGGCTGTAACTATAATGGAAATGAGCATATAGATTTAAGGGATAGCTCCTTGAATGTATATTGAAATGTTTTTATCTATGCCAACTAATAACTTATGGGGAAAATAGTTAGATATTGCATGAATTGAACCTAATTTAAAGGAGGTGATGTACTAAATTTTCATAGATCCACTATCAATATTAGACTCATTAGCACTCTAATAGACTATGAATAGAACTAATGTAGTGTCTATAATGGTTTCCAAATAACAATGATTAACTTAGAGGTAAATTTGATGAACTTTTGTTGGAGGAAAATGAGGGTAAGGCTTTATTGGAATCACTTATAGTTGACTATCCACTCTATACCTAAGACATCAACCTTAAGATAATTTAGATGACCTAAAATAAAAGTTTATTAGCACTTAGGTTGAACTTGGACCTAAAAAGGGAAGATGACAACCACTTTTTCATATAAAAAAATACAAAACACTAAGCATATATTAGTAAACAACTACAAAATGCTCTATTCATTACTCCAAAATGTGCAAAATATAATTTATAATAGAGTCTAGTCATACCAGCGTGAGGGATGATAATCAATAACTTAAAAGCTATATTTATAGAAGGGAGATAGAGAAGGGGAAAATTAGAACCTAAAGGGGAATCAAATGATTTCAACTTGATTTGAACAATAGTCACAAATACTTATGAAATTATGCTCATTCAAGATTCCTAATTGATCCAAGTCACTTTAGTCCATTGCATAGTTACATTATTCCTTTATTAATTCTTATTGATGGTTATAATGGTGAGATCAAGTTATTCTAAGTTTAGTCCTAGAATCAATGCATTTACAACCATCAGATTAATCTATTATAGCTTTGTCCTAGTTCTAACTACTCTCCACTAGTTCATCATGGTATGTAAAAGTGGAGAGAAGGGTCCTTTTCATGTAGTTGGTCCTGGAGATGAAACTTTTAGGGTCTAGGTGTATGCCTTCATGAAATCATTTAAAATGATAGCTTTTGTTCAAACTAGATCATGATCAAACTCATCCCTATGTTTTTAGGTCCACTATAGACAAAAAACCAATCCCAGACTATTGGTTTTCCTATTAGGTCCAAATAAACCCATTTTTACCTTTGAGCATCCATAAAAATTGAGAATTCATCATGTACATAGGTATTTATTCTAACAATGGTGAAGACAATCACATAAAAAACCTTACATGACACAAACCCTTAATCCAAAGGTCCATATTAAGATTTAATGGTAGTCTCTTTATGTCCTTTAGCCTAACTACATAAATGTGTCCCTTTAATGGAATTTATACAAGCTCTAATGACAATGGGATGACCCTAAAAGAACCTTGGTCATATGTTTGACCTCTTGTCAAAAATCCCTTAGTCTTTTGAATTTAAACCTCACCCATTGATTTGCTTTATATAGTATTCATATAGACCATTGATTTTCTTAGGATCTTAACAAGCTAGTGACACTTGGAAATCTCTCATATGTCCTTGGGATATGTTAACCCTACTAACCTTACTCACACCATTGGATCATAATGTATGAAGCAATATGAGCCTTTGATTTGCCTTTGACTTGTCAACTCTATCCTCAATCTGTTTGATCTTGATGTATGATCAAATGCCAATCGTTAGATCTATTTTCATTTGAAAACAAATGGATATTTACCATGGTTTAAATTTTATAACTACATGACCATCATTTGATGTTCATGTGACCATCATTAAAATACACATGATTATCAAATTTAAGACTGTAATGGTTTTTTTCATAGCTTAAATTCAATGTCTACATAGACATCTCCCATTTTTTGACCAACTTTGGAGGCTTGGATTTGGAAGTGAAAATGTCATCGAGGCACCAAATTTGTAGATGTTCTTGATAATAAAAGAATTGTGTCCACTTGATTCACTATATTTGGGAGCTTTCTAAGTGTATTTACAAAATGTTTAAGTGAACTAACTAGTGTGTTTTGCATAATGTCCAAATGCCTATCAATAATAATTTGAACCTAAATGGATATTTACTAAGGCTTGAATTTTATGCTTGTGTGAGCATCCTACTCTTTAGGTCCAACTTTGAAACTCCATTACTTGAGTTAGAAAGCTCATGCAAACATGAAATTTATAGAGAATGTTCCTATCATGAATAATTCCATGACACTACATTATTTGAATCATGATACTTTCTAAGGTGATTGTATAAAATATAAAAATAAGCTAACCAATGTATTTCCATGTGACATATAGGATGACTTGGCCTCTTAGACTCAGCATGCTGAACTTTGAAATATTAGATCTTGAGATAGAAGGCTCATCAAGAAATGAAACTTATAAAGATTGATCTTGGCACTAATTAAATTGATCACATGTGGTCTAATGGTCATGTAAGGCTTCCTAAGAATATTTATAAATTTCACAAGTAAGCTATCTAGTCTAGTTCTTCATGACATCCTGATGATAGTCTAGCTAACTTAGGATTATGCTTGAGCTACTGCTCGATCTTTGAAAGCTCGAATGGACTTCTTGAGGCCTATGCAAACTCTCCCCATGATCTTAAATATTTAGACACCATGAAATCTTACCACTTACATATATGACTCTAAAATTACCCCTAAGACACCAAATGACACAAGGACTAAGCTAGACTATGACCAAATATAGAATAGCATATTAAATGACATCAAATGAACTACAACATACCCTATGACATTATAAAAATCCCTTATACAAGATTATAACTATAGTGGGTTGACCCATTTTAGCCTATGGTAAAAATGGTAAACAATACTCATTGGGGGAATATACACCAATACATGGGTCACTTGACACACTTTACCACTTGTGGGTATCCTATACATAGTTTCAATTACCAAGTTATATCCTTCTAACTCTACATCCCAACTTTAGCATTGTTATATCTTGATATTGATCATGCTACTCTAACTCAAATTTTTTGTTGGTTATTACTACTTTAGAGAATATGTATATCCTAACTCTTACACATATTTGTATTCCATATTCACACATACTTTAATTTCTATCTTTCCTAGTTTAGACTTGATTATATTTCTATGTTTATTCTATTTGAGGGTATTTAAATATGCCATTATTATTTGGATATATATCACTTCTATTCATATTATGTATTATTTGGACATGTACCCATGTCATTATGTGGGCCTTCTTAATTTTGTATGCAAACATTTAAACATGTAATTATATGTATCTCTAAGCCAACTTGTTTGTTGCTTATGTATGTGGAGATTTGAACATGTCTTTATATGTCTTATTTTTATCATATTTAGTGACATGTGCACATGTCCCTTATATTATGGAACCTTGGCCTACTTTGTGTGCCTAATGTGTTTTTTATGTATGCTTTATTATATTTTCATGGCCATGACACTTGTCTTTTCTTATTATACACACCTATTTTTGATGCCATGAGGGACCTCATGTATCTACCCTTCCTATTTGGGTGTTGTGATGGACATCATGTCCCATCCCCCAATGTGGCTACTCAATTATTAATCATATTTGAAGTTACATACATTATTACATCTATCTTGATACTTTTTCAAATGATAGACATGATATACATATTACATTACATACTTATGCTCAGATTGTCTTACATTCTAATGTTATGCAGATACATTATATTGGATTATTACACATATATCATATATGATCTAGATAACACATATTTTATAGAGATTTTTATTTTAAGGATAGTTATTGCACATGTTCAATAACTACCCTCAAATAAAGGGCATTCATAGGGGTTTGTCATAGAGATCAAGATCCTATATTGCACTCACAACACATTTTTAGCACATAGGGTTAGTTACAAAAAATAAAACATAAGTAAACACAATGGGAAAATAATGACCCAAAAAGTAGTATAGTTATACAAAAATTAGTTATAAATTTACTAGATATAATTAGTTTTACTCAGATTTATACTAGTTTAGCTCATATTCATATTAGTTTACTCAAATTGGGGGCATCATCCACAACATGACCATTCCCATATTTAGTTCAGATACCCAGATACAATTTATTACAACTTAGTCTAGAATCCATATGCTAAGATATCAGATTTGGGGGCATGTGCGCATCACATTATTTATGTATGCTCATTTACACATTGGTTGATCAGATGGAATGATAAATTCCATGTCATTATTTATATTTTATAGACCTGAAATCATATTCTATGTTGCACACTAGTTTCATGACTTACTCCATTTGTTGTGGTTAGCATTCCTAAGTGCACACAAACTACCTAATGTACTTGAGTGGCTATAGATATGACATACACAATTATATATACCTAGCTAGAAATTTATAATCCTTCATATAATTCAATTTTAGATGAATCAAATAAACATGGGTGAGAAATGATAGAGTCATATCCTAATTTAATTCTTGAACCACCTACATGAGAGGGTTGGACACTATCAATCTAGTCTAAGTTATTCATAGGTCATGATCTACCTAGCAGGGGTGGGAAATGATGGAGTCAAAACCAAATTGAGTTATTGAGCCACCTACACGTGAGGATTGATCAATACATCATATCAGTCCAAGATGTTCATCGATTGATCATTATATACATGCACACACATAATTTATCACTAGGTTTATGCATTAGCTCACATACCTAGTGAGGTGTATTCATTCCTTTCCTCTCTCTTATCCCCTTACCAATTTTACTTCTTTACTTAGTTTAGTTTTTATTTTTGATATATATTAAGGACTAATTTATGCACATTTCTCTTGTAGGACATGCATTAGAGCATGATTCACATAATCAAACCTAACTTCATGGGCTTCACCTTTTAGGTAATTTAAGGTACGCTTATTTTTCCTTTATCCTAGTCATTTTGCTTTGTTGCATTTATAGAATAAAGGGGGGAATTTAATCACCCAAAAGTGGTATTTGAGTGCTAATATTTCTAATTAAAACTACATATCCCTATCTTAGACATAAACATATCCTATATCCTATTTTCACACTTATCTAGCCTTCATGCAGGCTACATGCATCCCTAATTAGCCCCAAAGTAGTCACAAAGCCTTATTTCCTAATCTTAGACTTTCATGCCTAGTATTATACTAGATGGACACTAGCATCATAATAAGGACACTGGTACCACATGGCACTAGTGTTCCCAAAATGGTGATAATGTCTTTTGCCCTATCTTTTTCCAAATGGACATCTTTTTAAAACTAGAACTTACTAATGTCATCCTAGACATATTTTATCACCCACACAAGAATCATAATAACATATATACATGAATTTTAACCCTTTAACCATTGTATGGAAATCATATGCAAAATACATATTCAAAATTAGAACATGTTATGAATAATTAAAGCTATCAATCCTTATTATTCCCTACTTCTACATTAGCCCTAAGCTCAGATTATCTAGATTTCTAGTCTCAATCACATTCAATGAGCTTAAGGTCACTATCATACTAGCATCACTTACACTTGAAATAGTACTTGGGTTGGTAAAATTAAATTAGTCTTGAACCCTCCTTAGAATATTGGTATGTAGGCAACTCTCTTTATATTGGGGTGTTGAGGATATCCGACCTACCCTACTAACGAACACACTTTTCATATCTTTCCCTAGTTACATGGAGGATTAAGGTTTTAAAAATAAATAAATAATTATAGGAAAAATATAGGTTTTTAAAATTTGTGTACACAAGAATAAACCCCATATATCTAGATACAGGTGCACCCAAAAGATCAAGATAGTCCTACATAGAGGACACTATTACTAATATCATGACACTACCACCACTTTTCCAATAATGGTGTTACTATCCAATTGTGTAATAGTATTTTTCAAGAGAGGTTATAACACTAGAATCTAGTTTACAACACCCAAACTAGCCTTAACCTTGATTTACAACACCTAGAACATCTATCTTAGTTGTTTTCTAACTAATTTATTACTTACATTATTTATTGTTATTTAAAAAAAATCAAAGTTAATCACTTTTATAATAAAATTTATTGCATATTATTTCCCTAATTTAGTCTAATCCACTCTTTATCAAACATAGGATTTATATACATTAAGTCATAAAAGGTTAAAACATGAGCTAACCAATAATAAGGATTTGAATTTGGAATGTGATCATTGTTTGATGCAGGATGATTCCATCAGTTTGGACGAGTCCAAAATTGAATAATAGTCTAAGTTTGATGCTTCTTTAAAAAAGGTATAAATACTAATCTAATGATTTGGTGATAGTCTAAATATGATTTTGATTAGGTTAGACATAGAATAGGGAATTCATGTGGGTGAATGATGTCAAATCAAAAAGGTATGACCTATAGATATTATGTGGATTTGAGAGACGGGTGAATAAGAGCCAAATTTTTACACAAAAGTCATTTCAGTTAAAGGTTGGTTAAAAATGACATTGCCAACTATCTAATACTAGATTTTAACATCTAACAATGCCCCCATTTTATCTAGTATTGAAATAAAATATAATGCTAGAGTAAAAATATAAAGAGATGTACTTGAGTTTGTTCAACACACTTTGTATTTAAGAGACATATATAAATGTTAAACATGTTTGATGCAACCTACAATAAACATTCAACAATCAATGTCCATGTATGGCATCTAAAATCTAAAATGAAAATGATTTTTTTGAAAGATAAAGATAAATGAAGGAATACACCTGTAAGTGGGTGAACCATGTTTCATTATGTCATGACATTAGAGATGATGATTATTTATTGAATAATTAGAGATTTGTGCTTCCTTGTTCAATAAATTATAAAATCATGCCTCGTTGTTGAATCACTTAGAGGATTTTGGGATGGTCATGCATAAAATTTATTTACTAAGGAAAGGCCAAGGGTTGGGAAGATAAATTACACAAACCTCATTGAAAAATGGATCAATGCCTAGGCCATTGAGCATCATTAAACCTCAACCTCACTAATCATGTAACTAATCTTAAACCCCAAGATGAAATGTGGGAGCCACATATTAGGATAAATTTGACTAATACATATGTTATTTAGTGTCACTAAACCTAATGCACTACCTCATTTAATTTAACCAATAAATTTAGAATAAATTATATATTTAAGGGTGCTTAATTCTAGGTACCATTGATGCCAATAAGAGAAAACTATAATAGTGTGTATGTGCATAATTTTTTTTCATGGCCCATGATTTAATCCAATTGGTGCTAACATGATATAGAATACTATGCATATATATGTTATCCTATCCCAAATTTGAAAAATTATAACTCATGTTATTTTAAAATGTGTGCACATGCATGGAGTATTCCCCCTTATGTGTTTGCATCTATGAACATCTAGAAACTTGTAAATTATATTATTGTAAAATGTGTGCATATGCATGGCATATGCCCCCATAAATTTTCTCAATCTATAAATATTTGTTCCATATCTGAACCACATTGATATTTTGGACAATTTAAACTCTTTGAATTCTATGATTTATGCCAAAATATAAAATATATCTGATGGAGGATTAAATATCTATTAAAAAACCACTAATATGCATTGCTTTTGAGGTGAGGGTATAGCTTAGAAATTACACATCTCATAATAAAATAATTAACCACATAATGCTATATAAAAATATGTAACCATGTTGAATCATATGTTAATATGTGTATAATATGTCATCATAGTAATGTATAAATTATCCAAGCATATATTAAATATGTAATGTAAGTCATACAAGTGTAATTTCAAGATAAATATAATAATTATGAAGTAAATAGTAACCATTATTGGTATAAGATCTGAATAAGAATACATAGTAAGGGTGAATGATGTGAATCATGACACCACATAAAAGAGTAAAAGTGTGTGATATGGATCATGAAACTACAAACTCAAAAAATTTAGTAAGCTCAACCAATAATCCTATATTTTCCCATTCATAAGAACATAATGTCATGCTTATGACACACAATAAATCACACATATTATCACTTAATGTCACACAAGGCTAAGGGCCACAGATAATAAACAAATAAATGTCACATAAGGCCAAGGTCTACATATAATGTACATGTTGGCCCCCAAAATTGGATAAGACCTAAAATAATAATGCATGCAAGCATGAATTAGGTGAAAAAAAATCAATGCCAATAGCCAATGATGATGCATGCAATAAAAATTAATATCTTGAGTGCAAACCCAAGGAAAAATTCTCATAAGATAGATGCACACTAAAATAGTGTCAACATACACTAAAAAATCATCATGACCTAGACATGCAATTGTCTAGACCAAGAACCATAATAAATATCTCTAGGGATAAGTGGTGGGAGATGAGTCTAAAAATATTTCTTGATAGATAATTATGAAGCAATGATGGAAGATGTAAATATGTGTCATAAATCAACACACACATTAAATACTAGGTGGGAAAATTGACACAATAACTATAAGGAGGTTCTACTTAGTGGTATAGAAGGATCTTAGGAGACTATAAAAGGCATTAGACACATATATGAAGATAATTGGTTTGTTCATAAGGAGTTAATTCTAATAGTGTTATTCTTAGTATAATTAATAAAATACTCAACTATATTGTATGGGACCATAACTTAGAGTAGAAATATGTTTGATAACTAGATTGTATGGGACCACAACTTAGAGTAGAAATATTTTTGGTAGTGATATTTAGGGCATTATGATCACCAGGAGTGCATTATAAAGCATACAAAAACTATAATTACTTATGGTGATGATTAATAAATATTTGTTATTATTTTTATGATGAGTGATTATGTTTTTGAATGAATGACACTGTTGTCTTACTTAGGAGTGTTTATCATAGGATGAATCATGTGTTACTAATTGTTAATGAAACTAATATGGTGAAAGCACATCTAAGATAAATTTAAGCCCAAATAAATGACTCATTAATGCTAGTCCATGATCCCACCCACTTACCATTGAATGTAACTAACCTTGAACTACCTAGGTTTACTTCTCTACACCTTAATTAAGTGTGAAAGGTCCCCTTGTGTGATATGCTAATACAAGAGTCAATTTTTTAAATGTTGAAGAACATGTGGGAGGACTAATGCACTAGTTACCACTATACTATCCCAAAATTATGGTTTTGTTGCTAGGATGGGTCATATTTTATTGATGTGATGGTGACTAAAATTTATTAGGAGAAAATAGAGATGACTGGATAAACCCTTATGAATGTGAGTTGCACAAAAGTTGAAGGTGAAAGTGGTAGGAACTTTATAAGGTACTAGGGATAATTTTAGCATGGAAACACCAAATAAGTGTGAGCTCTGGAGGTGTAGATATTGTGTGAATCAGTATAATATAATGGCAAAGATGTATCCTAGGAAGAGGAGGGATCCTAACTTAAGGAATTCCATGAGGAAGACTATTAGGTAGAGGGATTATGCTTTAGTGATGGGAAAATGAGTGTCAACAAGAAATATTAAGACTTGGAAGAAGATGATGAAAGATCATAAGAATGAGATTTTTATGAGGAAATTACCAGAGGAGTGCCCAAATCCCCTAAAATAGATGCACATGCTTATGCACCTATTTATAAATTAGAGGAATATTATTAAGATGTTATAGAGTTAAGTAATGTAGGAGGATTCATTGTATGAGTCAGAAAAGGGAGATTACTAGAATAGTTAGTCTCGTATCCACCACTTGACCTATTAGATACATAATTGACATGTCAAGTAGATACCATATAATATTATATACCACTCTTAGGAGGGGATATAATTCAAAAACCATGTAGTTTTATCTAGAGTGGAGTGAAAGGAGCTAAAAGACTATTGGTAGCCCAAAAATCACTCAAATTATTTGGAGGAGCTACTGTACAACTAATGGTAGTATTTGGTAGGGCCATACCATCAACTAGATGAATTAAAATCTTAGGTGCACCTTTAGATAATGTGAAAATGATACAAGTATTGCAAGCACTAGTTATGCCTATGCCTATCCCTTAAATGTATTATAGAATTTACCTTAGATTACATGATTATATTTGATTCAAGAATAATTTAAACATGTTCACAAGTGTGAACTCATTTGGAAGGTGAAGGGGGTCACTTCACCTAAATGAAAGGAAACTCAGTTTTTCAAAACTTTATGCATACCTGGTATTAGAATTTGGAACCTACTTAGACCATCATGGGCTATGATTTCTTGAAGTATGATTCTTAAAGGAATTTTAAATCCAATAATTTTATTAGTAGATAATTACCATGCTCAATAAGATCAAATAAGAATAGGAGAAACTATATACATATATGATGTTAGGTTTAAAACCTTGTTATCTAGGATTTCAAATACGCTCCACCCTATGCAACATATCCAATGTTTTTTTTAGGGATTAACTTATATATTTTAATGTATCCTCTCTAGGAAAACATTTTATAAACGTAAGGAAGCATTGGAGGCTACACTAAGATCTAAGTTTATTGGCATAGTGGATGTGAAATTCAACCTAATAATGGAGGTGTAGGTCATGATGATGGAATTGTTGGTACAACATATTCATTCCAAATAAGCATATAAAACATGCCCTATTTTATGGTGTATTGACTACAAGGTGGAGGGGTAAAACCAAAATAATTACCCTAGGTGTAGTGTGTGCACCCTAATTACCTCATGTGATATTTATCATGAGGGCCATGATATGCATCATGACCATTTTTCATAAAGTGCCACTTAGATGAAAGTGTCTTTATATTATTATTTTTTAAATCCTCCACTAACAATACCAATGATTATCAAGTGGTATATGAATTCCATGAGGCACAAGAGTGAAGTTCCTTGTAATTTGTTAAAAGACCCTTTAAGTATGAACTAAAAACATTAGATATGGAAATTACATGCATTAGCATGGAAACAAAGGATGCAGTTGAAGATGCAATAGAGGTAGGTTTTGATAATGTTCTTGTTACAAGTGTGGTTTATTAGATTAATTTGAATGCAATTATTCCTAGTATCCCACTTATGTATATTAACATAGTGCATACAAGGTTAAGGACTAACCAAACTTATATGCAAATATAATAAAAAAGGGAAAAATTGAGAAAGATGTTGGGATGATATGATGTGCACATAAGTCAAGGGTGAAAAATAAAAAGAATAATGTTGGAGCTAAGATATCAATTCTGAAAAGAAATGGCATAATTGTACAAAAAATAATGACTCCTATAAAAGAGGTTAGGCTCAAATGTGAGCCTAAGGGGAAAGGAGGTGGTTTAGTGAACTAAGAGTCTGATAGATCATAACATACCGAGGTGTTGAGTAGGGACCTATAAATAATCTAGAGTTTATAGGAGGAACTCCAATCATCTTGGAGTTTGAGGAAAAAGTTAGGGAGAACTCTAGGTCCATGAGGAGTAATATTGGTGAGCTTATTGAACTATTAGATCTTATACAGTGTAAGGGGATGATTCTCATACTAAAGAAACTCTTGTTGAAATGTGAAAACATGTAACTAGAAGATGTCTTAATCCTAGACTTAGAATGAGGGCATGATACAAATATTTCCCATAACATAGGATATGATTAAGATTTGCTCCTAGATGATGAGATTAATTAATGGTTGGTTTATGTCATCCTGATGGACACTAGCACTGAAGTAAATGTCATCATAGGAGATGCATTGTAGAAGATGGGTAGTCTGATGTTACATCCCTCACCTCACATTTTTTTCATGGTTAACAAGACTGTAATGCAACCCATATGATTTATACATAATTTTAACATCAAGATCATGGATTCCAAGTTAAATAATAACTTCAAGGTGATGGATCTTATCAAGGAAGGAAATACTTAGCATTATTGGGAAAGCCATGGTGTTATTCCAATAATGTAGACATGCACTTTAAATAGTGTTACATGAGCTTTAAAAACAAAATTAAGCATGTAGTGATCTTGCTAACTATAGACCAAGGTGACACATAAGTTAATCATGAAGATGCCACATATTAGTTCCATTTCATCTATAACATCACCATAAAGAATAAGGAAAATGTAAGGCCAAGTGGGGGAATGACCTTAAGATGGGAGGATACAAAAGCTAACTTGGAGGTTGTAATAATTGATGGTGAACCATTGGTACAAGAAACATATGAGGCCACTAAGAGAAGGTGTCAGTTAATACACTCAAACCCCATGTTTGAACCTGGCACAAGGTAATGCACACCAAAAGCACATGATCTTAAATAGGGGCTAGATGAAGATGTGGAATGATATGGTCATGACCCTAACCCTAGAACATAAAGGTATTGCATACTATTTTTGCTTTCATAACATGCCCTAATTACACTAGAATCAAGGTACCATTGTTTTTGATTTTTACACCATTATCACTTTCACTTTTAGGCTAGTTGGTGTCAACTTTCCAAAGTCACTCTCAGGGGTCATCTCAGTTTGCATGATAAACTAGATCTAAAATCACCTCCATTGTGATAACCAAGTTTGTGTGAGACAAATTCATATAAATCACTTGGCTAAAAAGTAGAGTTTTGATAACTTAATTTTCCATGGAAAAATATGGCTTGTTCATCTCTTAAGTCACTCTTAGGGGTTGTATCAATTTATGTGTCTAATTGGATCTTAAAACCTACTTTGTTGTATTTATCAAGTACATGTGAGGAAGTTTCATATATGAAACTTAGTGAAAAATGGAGTTTTGAAGAATTTATTTTCCTTTGGAAAATATTGTCAAAAACTCAGTTAGGTATTTTATAAGTACATGTCATATTTAGTGCTAATAATAATATTTTTCCTGGATAGGTTTGGGAGTCTTTTTTAAAATTTTCCATAGAGATAATTAGATTAAAAAATATAAATAGGTCTATGAGATATAAATAAAAAATATTTTTAGTATTTTTTCAAATGTGGAAATTTTCTTGCTCTGATTTAAAATACCTAGTGAGGCCTTTTTGAATATAACTTTTGAACTGTGGCTCTATTTTGTGAGCTGTATACAACATCAGGAAGCTAGTTATGACATGATCAATGTGGAAAAACCATGTTTTGGAATTTTCCTACAGATATAAACTTATCAACATTCTCTAGAAAGTTTTAAAATAGATTTATGAAGTGCTATTGATGAGTTTATTAACTTATTTATTTTTAATTAGGTGTATAAAGGGGAAAAAGGGATATAGATTACATATTATTTAGAGGGAAAGTTAAAATTAAAGTCAAAGGAGTTTTTGGAGGGATAAATCTTTCGCTCCATTGACCTAAGTTTTGCAAGTAGCCAACCTAAATCCATTGAAAATGCTAACTCTTTGTTAATCTATGGAAAAAACATTGGATCAACCATTATTTTTATGAATTTTATCATTTTTAGTGTAATTCCTTCTTATCTTTTCTTATAACTATAATTATGCTACCAAAATTTATAACTAGATGATCGATGTAATCTCAAACTTATGCTATTCAAGTAAATATTTGATTAATCAAAGCTATGGAGATTTTATTTCATTGCTTGTGCATGCATATGGTGGTGGTGTTATTTTTCTCTTTGATTTCTCATCCTTAGACTCTTGCATCCTTTCTATTGGTGGTTGTGCATTTTTTTCCATGTGGGAGATCAATTTCATGGGTGCATTTAATCAAACATGATCATATTTTTTAGGTGTGAAGTCACTATTCATGGTCACTATTCATGGTGATGTGGCATGTAAATGATGTGGCATACAAGTGATGTGATTGATTGATGATGTGGTAGGGACCATGGAGGGTCTCTCACATGTTATCAAGTTTATGTAATGGGAGTGAGGTGTAGCACTCCATGAAGGCATATGGGTTTTATCTTTGGTAGTCACATGAATTTTATCTTGTGGAATAATAGGTCAAGGGTTAGGTATGGGTCAAATTTATAAGGGACCCCATGGTTCACATGTGTGGAGAAAGTTAAAAGGTGATTACAACACCTTTTGGACTTTAGTGTGTACATGGAAGAAGAAGACAAGAGTTTACTATTGTTGATTTTCCTCACTTGTGGAGTGGGGGATAATGTTTTGAGTCACATGGAAGTGGATTTTATCTTATCTAAAGTAGATGATCCACTTTATTGACCCTTACACATTAAAACAAACATTTTACTATTGATCACTAGTGCCCACATGGAATGTGGAAAATTTATTCAGCCACCATATTGTTTTTCTCCCCCTCTCTCTTTTATATTGTAAATATTTTAAGAGAATAATCCTTCCTTTGTATTTCTCATCCCTTTTGGGGTTCATCCTTATGTTTCCACTTGAGGATCCATGCAAGCCTAGAATTGTATGTATGGAGGTTAGAGGCTATGTTAGTTTGGCTCACTTAAATGATTTTTTTGTAAGCATTGAGTGCTTGGTGGTTAGCATTGAAAGGAGTTACTAAAGGAATTATTGTAGAGAAGATATTTTTAAAAGTAATGAAGTCTAGAAGATACCATTTACCCTATGGTTTTTACTTGAACATTGTAAAGTTTCTATGTATATCTTGTGTAATGTGTTCCCTCTTATCTCATGTTTCGTATCTTATTTTTATTCCACTTTTTTACTTGCACTATAGGAGCTATTTTTCATAGCATGTGGTATCAGAGCTTATTGATCCTAAGAAGTAGTTATAGAGCTTATTGATCTTAACATCTATTATAAAACCTTATTGATCCTAACATGTGGTAGCATAGCTTTTGATCCTAACATTTGGTATCAGAGCTTATTGATCATAATAAGTGGTATCATAGCTTATTAATCCTAACATATGATATTAGATCCATGGTTAAAAACTTCTATTTGTGAGTGTTTTCTATTGAAAATCTATTTTTCACAAGTGGGAGCTATTATGGCAAGAGGAGAGACCAAGTTAAAGATGTGAAGAATTTTTTTTATGGTAGGTAGTTCTTTCTGTGGAGCTATGGAAGATCTCTTAGTAAAGATCATATTTTCTTCAATGTTTCTAAGGAGAATAGTGAAAGAGAGTTATGTGAGAAGATTAAAAATCTTTATTAGATGGTGATCAAAACATAGTGTTCTTGATGTAGAAGTAACTGTTTAGCTTGAAGAGCAAGCTGGTCTCTAGAGGTGGAGGATGAGGACAAGGAATGTAACTTGTTGTGTGTATTAGATATGTTAAAAAAGGTAAGATTATAAGTTGTGGTATCCTAATGATCACATGTTTGTTATTTAGAGATGTTTTTGAAGAATAAAAATAAAATATCCCATGTAAAAGCGGAGGTATAATTGACACCTAAAATTATACCTATTTAAAGTAGTTTAGAAAGATGAAGAAGAACAAGTGAGACCTAGTATTAAAAAAAGGGTAAGGATGGTGTTGAACATTTAAATAAAAGTTTCTTGAGTGTTGTGCATATGGTTATGATGTATCCAGGTAAACTAATGCATGAAGTAACACTACATGGACATGAGTTTGTTTTGGTGACATTCGGTAGAGTAGGATGAATTTTAGATGTAGGTTTGAAAACTTAGTAGATGTAGTGATGCACTAAGTAGCATAAAAATTCCCAAAAGATGTTGATTGGTCCACTAAACTTGTGCCATGTTAGGTATGTTTGATATCTTGAGGCTATGTGGAGAAATATGGTATAAACTTATATGAGATATCAAAACTACTATCAAGAGTGCCACTAACATGTATTTTTGTTCAAGAATTAGAGCAATTCGATTCCTACATGGTGGTATATTTATGAGTAGATGGTTGAACTTGTGGGATACAAGGATGAGGCAAATAGTTATTGGTTTGTAGATTAAATAAATCACTGTACAAGTTGGTATAAACATCGTACATGTAGTATAATAATTGTAGTACCTTCATGGAGAGCAATTTTTTTAGCAGATGTTACTGATATGTTATTGACATGTTGGATGTAGGACCAAACATGATCACTATCTAGATGGCTCAGTTAGCTATCACACATGAGATGAAAGTGGTATGGAGGAGCAAACTAAGGATGGAAATGCACAAGGATAAGAAATTAAGGAAGCCCCCTACTTCTTGAATTTTGAGTTTTATTCCCAGGAGTATCTTATATGAGGAGAAGACATGTTTTTACACTATGTATTGGATTCATCAGGAGTCGGAAGCTTCATGAAATCCATGGTATGCACTAGACCAGATACTTCCAAGTAGTAGGAGTTGTGATTGGTTCATGGTAGAATCCTGGATGGAGGATTAGGATATGAAGAAGTGATAGTCAATTTATATGCTATAATATGTTATGGAGGAGCATATGTTGACAAAGATATTTAGGGCATAGAAGTTTTAATAGTGCAACAAAACTTCTACTAGGTTTATTTTAGGGCAGCAGTGAACATAGATGGATAAATGGATGGAAGAATAATCAGGTGTGGTAAAAGCTTATGTATATTGACTTTAAGTCAAAGTATGTTAGGTGTGAAGTGACTATTCATGAATCACTATTCAAAGTCACTATTCATGGTGATGTGGAATGTGGGTATGTGTCATGCAAGTGATGTGGTTGATTGATGATGTGGTAGGGCCCATAGAGGATTTCTCAGATGTGATCAAGTTGATGTGATTGGAGTAGGGTGTAACACTCCACCAAGGCACATGGGTTTAATATTTGGTAGTCACATGAATTTTATATTGTTTCATAATTGGTCAAGCATTAGGTATTGGTCAAATTTCTTAGGGACCCCATGGTTCACACATGTGGAGAAAGTCAAAAGGTGATTGTAACACCTTTTGGACTTTGGTTTGTACATGGAATAAGAAGATGAGTTTATTATTACTGATTATCCTTAAATGTGAAGTGAGGGACAATGTTTGGAGTCACATGGAAGTGGCTTGGATCTTTGTTTACCCTTGCACATAAAGACACACATTTTACTATTGATCACTAGTGCCCACATGGAGTGTGGAAATTTGTTTGGGCCACAATGTTGTTTCTCTCTCCCTCTCTTTTTATGTTGTAAATTCTATAAAATCATAAGATTTACTTTTTATTTCTCATCCCTTTGGTGGGTCATCCTTATGTTTCTACTCAAGGATCCATGCAAGCTTGGACTTGCATATATGTAGGTTAAAGCCTAGAGGCTATATCAGCTTAGCTCACCTAAATGCTTTCATTGTAAGAATTGAGTGCTTGGTGTTAGCACTAAAAGGATTTGTTAAAGGAGATTTTGTAGAGAGGAGATTTGATGAAGTAGTGAAATTTGAAAGTTACCATTTACCCTATGGTTTTTCTTTGCACATTATAAAGTTTCCAAGTATATCTTGTGTAATGTGTTCCCTCTTGTCTCATGTTTTGTAGCTTGTTTTTATTCTGCATTTTTTACTTGCAATGTAGGAGCTGATTTTTATAACACATGTTATTAGATAATATTAATCATAAAAAATGGTGTCAGAGCTTATTGATCCTAACACAGATTTGGATTCATTGTATAATGTTTTTTCTCTATTTCCCCTATTTATTTTTCACTTCTTTTATAAATATATTAAGCTAGGGTTTTTAATAAATTTGTAAGAAATCTATTTTTGAATTCTTATCTTGATTGTAATATTGTTCCTTATAATGGAAACATTGATGAATGTATGTATGTAATGAGAAAATGAATGTTTAAAAATCAACCACATTTCTCTTTTTCAATATCAAACATTGATTTATCTTTTGAGAAAATTTGAAAATGCATTGTTTTTATTTTTTTTTAAATGTGATTCTCATGAAAAATTGAACAAACATTTAATTTTCCCCTCATCTATTAAAGCTAAAAACTACCTTTAAATTTAAAACTAGTAGACCCTTAAATTGGAACAATTACATATTGATTGATTGGGTTAAAAAATACATCATGACTTGATAGATATAAACCTTAGGGAGAGAGATATATATATTATTTTAGGAGAGGTTAGATAACTTGCCATCCCACTTAATTTGGTGTGCCAAACTACCAATCAATAGACTGGTGCTAGAAGGAGAGCCTAATCTAATAACAAATTTAATACTTATATTTTTAACATAATTTTAACTTTAATTTTTTTAGAGGCATTGCCCAAACTAAGGTGTTGTAAACATTAAAATATAAAATAAATTAATCACCACTAGATCAAACACAACATTTGAATTACTACAACATTGAACACATAAAACACAAAATAAACAAAGGAAAACTAAAAACTAGACACATTAAATTAGCCAATAGATTGCCTATAACCATTACTCCTTTTGTTAATCCATTTGTTGACCATAAAAAATCATCAATGGTGGTTAATACTACTTGTCTTGGTGGAGGTAAATACCTTAATATAATCACATGGGTTATCCATGATTTACTAAAAAACCCTAAATTTTTTGCCCTATGCATGTGCATGGTAGAATATGCACTATGGAGAACAAATTCAAGCATTCAAATATGCCATCATTAGAACCCATATTAAACATAAGGACATGACATTCAATTTTTTAATTACACCTTAGATAATATGGCCTACATATAGTATATTGGCTTTACATATGGGTCCATATCCTCTTGGAATTACCTAGAAACCATCTTCATTAAGCATTTTTGAGTGCCTATATACCCTATCATATACCATCAATTTTATGTAGCCCATTAAGAATTTAATGAACTAAGAAGCACATTTAATTCTTGTTTTTATAAGCTTTCCAAATGGTTGAAAACCCCATACATGAAAACTGAGGTGGTTACCATATAGATCTACCTAAGAGATTTAGACCCAATGACCTCTATGTTCATCTAAAGGACTCCCATCACACTTGAAACCTTGTCCTTAGAATATCAAAAAGCTAAAAATATAGAACACCAGATGATGCCTTAAGGTATGGGGCTAGTCTTCTGCCTTCATTAGGGAAATTGGGTGCATACAACTAAATTCTAATTATCAACTAAATGCTCATGCATAATACCCCTATGATGAATTAAATACTTGTTTTAATGTATTCAATTCAAAATAAGGTTTATAACCCAACACCTTTGAATTACATGCCTAAAAATCAATAATTTATAATCCAAATCATGAGTTACCTTAGGAAAATAATCACCAAATTTTCACTATGGCTTATAACAACATAGTTGTTACACCTAACATAAGTTGTTATGCTACTCTAAACAACAATTAGTAGGTTGGTTTGTCATTTTTAAAATTAAAATTCCTACTAACACTACCCATAAATAGATGACTTATGTTGTCAAATATTTCTAAATGTTATGGAACCTATGGCTAACCCACTACCACAAGCATTAAATTCAAAAATTCTAATGTTAACCTAGAAGTGGCCAACTTGTAACATTCAGTTGAATAATTGATAAGTGACATGGTTAATTTATGAAGAAAAGTTTCTCAAAATAATAAAGCCGCAAACAATCCTCCTCAAAATAAAAATTTTAAATTTCAAAGAACCATTCACCAATGAAACACTAGGCTTAATAATAAAAATATGCCTAGTTCTCTTGAATATACTAATTAGAACAACAATAATGCTTCAATCTCCATGAACTTGGTAATTTGGCATTGCCCATTTGGTGTAGGTTACATAACATAACAAACCACACTAAAATTGATTGTGTTGATTTTATATTAGCCTTAAATATTTTATAAAAGGAGATGGATAGGCTTGAAATAGTGTCTACACCTGATAACAACTCAACCCAAATTAGAGGGAATCTAGGTACTAATTTAGTCTTGGAAACATACAAATTCCTATATGAGAGTGATAATGAGATTAAAGACAACTTGGATGAAGTCCGTATGTTTAAATAATTTCAAAAGGGAATTAAATACATGTTAATGAGTAAATTAAAAATACATTAACAACATCTACTCCTCCCAATAACACTCAATTTCTAACTAATGAGAACTCAAGTAAAATATCATTTCCACCCAAAGGACCAAGCGCATCCTATCAGCCAAAAAACATTGATACAAACCCATAAGCTAATAAACCCTGGGATCAAAACAAATTTGGATATAAGATCATTGAAGACCAAAATAAAACTAAGGCCAACATAATTATGTTTGAATTGATCCAAATTTAAAATTAGATATAACTATTATTAACAATTTTATCTGATTCTAAATGGAAAGAAGCTAATAGAACATCATATGCAATGTTTTAATTTACATAGATAAAATTGAAACTCCATTTTTTCTCCTAAAAAATTGCATTTTTTGTAAAAAATTACACAATTTTTTGATGGATTCAGGTGATTTAGGCAATGCGATTCCTTACTCAGTTTGATAAAAAATGCATTTGACCCCTGCTAAATCAAATAAATAGGTAGTTCAGTTGGACAAATCAGAAGTCAAGGTGGTTGGTGAGCTAAAACACATCCACATTTAGTTAGGTTCCAATCCAAGAGTGAAAAAATTCATTGAAATTTAAGTGGTTAATTTTAGTCATATAAAATGTGAAATTGGATGACTTAAGCATGGCTAATGACACCCAATCCATAGGTCTTCCTACTTGCTTACCAAACCCTTATAGGCTATTATTTCATTGATTACTAGTCATCCATAACCTTTCAAATTAAATCTTATAAATGTAGGTAGCTCTTTTAGGCCCATATCCATCCCCCCAAGTCTCATTCGCTCTAGATAAGAGTACCCAACTTGGATAGGAGGGTTGAAACCTAGGGTGTCCTAATTTTGGCACTATTGTCCAAGTGCAAAATTGGTCCTAACAGTCAGATTATTTTAGATATTTATCCTTTTTATTGTTCAACTAACATGAATTCATCTAACCCATGATCATTAATTTCCCTATAAAATGCCATTAAAATTCCATTTAGAAGGGTTGACACTCATTTACAAAAAAAAATTAAGAATAGAAGCAAATGCACTCAAGCACTCTTCCCTATTCTCTAAATACAACCTTCTAAGATCATTTCAAGCTTATTCAAATATTTGCACCAGTCCCTAGCCATCTGAAGTACATCTAGTTTTGCATCTATTTGCATTTATCATACACAATTGCACCAAGTACTTCAATATGAGAACTGCATTAGCTTGATTCCTCCTCAGAGTATTGGTATGTAGGCATCATGCCCATACATGGGGTGTGAAGTGCATCCAACATATCCTTTACACACTAACCCCTTATTTATCTTTTCCAAGTTTCCATTCAATTTTAAGCACAAAAATATCTTAAGGATTTAAATATTAAAATTAGATGCACAACAAGCTCCACAAACTTCCAAGATTATATATTTCATTGACAAGGTAACATAGGCCTATCTAACAAAACCTAGAAAGCTCAAACCACATTGAAAATAGTGCTAAAAAAGGACTAAAAAATCAAAAAATAGGGTGTCCCACTTTTGGTGCTCTTATCCAATCTAGAAACAAACCTCAAGATCTAATTTTTGATAGTTTCCTAGTCTTGTTCCTTAAGTATCAGACCCTGTCTCAGTCCAAATCATTTAGAATAAGCTAAGTTAGATTTCTCTTATTTATTACTATATTTAGAAAGGGAAAAAATAAAAATCTATTTACACAAATGAATAGCTTAATTCCTACATATTATTTACTGATTTACTTTGCTCAGACCTATTTATTTAATTAAGAATAAAATCCCATTATTCTAAAAATAATAAAACATTTGGTGAATCTGACTTACTTCAAATTTCATATAAAAACCCTAGAAACCATAGGGATAGTTATTTATATTTTTTTGATATAATTTCTTGATTTTTATTGCATTTAAAAATTATAAATCTATAAATAAATTACAAAAATATCACATATTTTGTTAAAACCCTAGTTAGCACATACTAGGTCCTTCTTGCATACAAACACATTTCAAACACTAGGAAAAATATATTGCTAATTTTAGAAATATTTTATTATTTTTCCTAAATTTTTCAAGCAAAAGTCTACAAATTGTCTCTAAATTTTAAAAATTATCACACTAATTTTTAAAATTCATTCAAAATCCTTAGATTACATCAACTAGTTCCCAATTATTTTTTAGTACTTTTTCAATCATTTTTTGAATTTTTAGTTGCATATCAAACTCAAAAATTCAATTTTAAATTTAAGAATTCATATTATTTTGCATAAATATTTTCAAAAAATCCTTAGTTTCATATACTAGCACTTATTTTCTTCTTGAGGTATCACCTTACATGTTTGGGAGCTTCATATCCTTTCTATGCATATTTTAGTTCCTTATTTAGATTATATCATCTTAATATTTTATACTATTACCCAAGTTATTTTCCTTATGCCACCTAAGTTTCTTGCATATCTTATTTCAAGATGTAGTGCAAGATGTACTGGAAATCCTCTTAAATTCACCTATATTCTTGTAACTTGGCTATATACCATGGATAAATAACCAACTCAAGTTCTAGTAATATATTATACACATCTAGATTACACTAATTTCAATGAGGATAATTTTGATAAAGAGAAATATGAAAATAACAATGATGATGTACACATCAATGCTCATGTTCCACCACATTAGACCAATGATCCACTTCTACCCATTGTTGATAATGAAGTTGTACTCAATAAAGATTTGATTTTATAAAATTTTAGAGAAATAATTAAGGAATAGCCTAAAGATAATAAAATAATTTTGTAATATATCATGGAAATTAAAAAGACTAAGAAAGTTAAGTCTTCTATTCCCATAGAGAAACCAATTGAAAATGACACTACAGGGGAGTCTATGTCTCAACAACCCCCTATAGCAGCCTAACCTACCTCTATTCCACCAATCACAACTGGTACATGCCTTTCTCCTAATGTGGTAACCATTGTGCAAGAGATAAGATCTCTTTAATCCAAGGTGTTACATCTTGAGCAAGGTACCACTAGACCTATGCAAGCATTGGATTATTTTGCTTTAATACATACACCATTGTCATGTTATATTACGTCTACACCCTTGCCACAAGGTTTTATTCAACCCAAACTCACTCTATATGATGGCAAGGGTGATCTAGAGACACATTTGGGAGATTTTCATGTAGCATGTTTGGATTATTTACCCAATGACTGGCTACTTACCAAGTTATTTCCATAGAGTCTAAAGGATTATGATTTACAATGGTTTTATAGTCTAGTAAATTAGTCAATAATGACATTCAATCCTTTAGTAGTCATGTTCCTAACACATTTTAGTATCAACATTGGTGATAAGGTTTCTTATGCACAAATTACTCAATAGAAACAAAGGTCAAATGAGCCCCTCATAGATTATGTTCCTAGATACAAGACTATTGTAGCTAAGCTAACTATCACCATTACTGATAACGAGTTACAAGACATATTTAAATAGAGCCTTCTACTAGCATTGCATGAATCTATTATGTTTAAAAGATTTTCTTCCTTCACTGAATTATGTTATACAATCAAAGAAAGATAAGTCAAACTAATTTAAATGGGAAAACTTAAGTACTCGAGTATCTCAGACACAATAAAAAAGAGTAATAGAAAATAACCATAAAAGCTAAAAATCAATGATAATAAGAATCAAAATCAACCAACAATCAATGCAACTTCAGAACCCCCTCAATGTGTGGTTTTCTCAGCACCTCCTCATCATGTATTCACCAATATACCAATTTCTCCAACTAGGGTTTTATAGTAGTTATTGGAATGTAACATCATCACTCTCCCTCTTATCTAGGAAGTTGACCCAGCAAATTCTCTTTCATTGGGATATGATCAGCATGCATTTTACAATTTTCACAGGGCACTAGGTTACACAATAAATAGATGCATCAGTTTGAGACATAATAGACATGACTTGATAGATGACAATATACTTGATTTGGTCATTTTAGTTCAGCCTCCAAAGGAAAATCCAACACAAGATAAATCTTTAAAAATCTTCTCAAATCTATTTCCATAGCATTATAAATAAGAGAAAGAGGACACCTCAGATGTTCACCATACATACCATGCACATCCTCCACTAGATACATACCAATCACCTTTAGTTGAGGCACATCCTTTGAGAGGTATGATAGGTGTGTATGAGTTTAGAGTTCTAGCCAAACCTTCGATATATTTTTTATATCAAGAGATTATGGAGGATAATATAGGTTTTAATGCAATTTTTATCAGAGCACATATCCATAATCAACCTATTCATAGTGTGCTTATTGACAATGGTTCTAACCTTAACATGTGCACCTTGACACTAATACAACATTTGGGTTATTCATATCAAGATATCACTATAATAAAAATATTTATTAGTGTTTTTAGTGGGAATATATAGAGTTTATTGGGTGAGATAGTACTTACACTATAGGTTGGTCCTACATATTTGGTAACACCATTTACTATAGTTCCTAGTGCAGGAGTTTTTGACATATTACTTGGATGACCATGGATTAAAAAACTCAGAGTAGTACCTTTTATAGTTCATAGATGCATTAAATTAATTCAATCTACTTAGGTTATTATAGTTAGTGGAGTTCTTTATGAGTCGCCACTCCCCACTTCAGAGCCATATACCAGCTTATAAACACCAACTCTAATTCTTCTATGTATTTTAGTTTCTCCTCTAATTTTAGTTCTATTTCTACTTTAGATCTAGCCACAGTTACAGAATCCATCACTAGTATGGATGGTTCACACACCTACATAAATTCAAGATTATAGATAGCTTCTAGCTACAATGTTCATAACTAGAGTGGTAATATTAAGGTCTCATGTAGCTACACAAAGAGCACATATTCAGAAATCTTCTTCTACTTCTACATGGGTCCCTAAGAGACTGATAATTACATCCACTTCTCAGAGTTATAAGGGGACCCCACATTTGGTTTCAAATTTATAGATTTTAGAGCAATTACAACATACATAGATTTTAGCTTCACAATGTCAAACACTCAATCATGCCTCACAATCATGCATGATTCAATTATTCAATACATGACACCATGCTAGGGAATCTCATCTGAGACTCATTGGATAGTATCATTCCTTCCTAGTTTTACCTATACATAGCTTATATCAAAATACACTGATAATAAAAAAAAATAAAAATATATAAAAACATTTAAATATATCAAAATACCAAAAACATTTTGATTGTATGCATCATCCATGCTTTTCATTACTACTATCATGCTAGCACTTACATTTATTAGTTCATGCTATTGTATGTCAATTTTTATACATTACCATGCTTCACTTGATCTTCTTTGAGTGTGTGTAGTGACATCTACCTACTTGATTGATTCACTCTACCCATTGAGGGGGAATTCCTACTTATACATTTGAGACAAACATCAATATACCTACCCACTAGGGGTATATTCTACTTGACTACACCATCTAGGTTATGTCATTCCTACACTTTACACTCTAAGTTGTCATGTTGATGTATATTATTTTTTAGATTACATAGATTACTATATCAACATTTCACTAGTATGTAGCACTTGTGTATTTATTATCATATACCTTATCTTGTACTACACATTTTTTTCATACTTTCACATTTTCTTTGATTAGTTAGATGTGATTCTACCTTTCCAGTTATTACATGATTTCTCCTCCTGCTTAACATAGCTTGTGTGATTGCATTTATAGTTCCTTCTTATCTCCTATTTGAGCCTTAGGACATTTTCCAATGCCATTTTCTTCTATTTATGTGTGTGTTTTAGGATATTTTCCAATGTCCTTTGCTTGTACTCTTCCATGTGCCTATGGCCCCTGTGCTAACTTTGCTTGTTTCACTTGTATGAGTATGTGGTATTTCAGCATGCCTTGTATGATTGATTTCTAGTTTGAGTGACATGTGCCCAAGCCCCTTGTTTTCATGGCCCCTTGGGCCATCCCAGTATGGTTCTTGCTTCTTGCATCTTGCTTGATTATTTTTTCATGTTTGCAATGCCATGATCCATATCACACATTTCCCTTACTTTATTGGATGCCATGATGGACTTCATGCTCCATACTAACAACTAACATCTAACATTTTTAGTTATATTTTACTAATTTACACATGCTTTTACATTTTATATCTATCTAGGCATACCCCTATTTATCTAACAATATAACATAAAAATAGTGACAGTTACAGATCACCAACCAGTTCTAGTATAAGAGAACAATGCAAAAAATAGATAGTAGTCACAAACACAAGGGTGTCCTCATTTTGGCACTCTTGTTTAGCTATAAAAACACTCAATTTTTCCATAAATAGGCAAAATTTTTAGTTTAGACATAGTTTTTATACATCCAGATTAGTCAAAATCAGTAGTTCAATATAGTTTTCTTAGAGAATCCAGATATAGGGGGTTATCATCCATGGCATGATGGTTCTCACTTTCAATTTTAGATTAGGTAGTTAACATAAATTTTAGATCAAAATCCATGTTCTAGACACTAGTGATTAGGGACAATGTGAGTGGCACATTAGTCTTCTTTTATTTTTGAGTTCAGTTTATTATTTAGGCATTCTCAATAGTTGCATGCCTTTCTCCATCTATAGGTGGTTTTCATCACTTTAAAGTTGAACTTTCATACAATTTTAACTTTTTGAGTACCCAGGTTCTTGAGTTAGCTTTCAAATAAGCCTAGTACATTAGTTTTAGAGTGGATTTCATACAAGCCTAACCTCCATCTTTCAAAATGGCCAAGAGTGGCCGAGTTTCTAGCTTACATTCATGTTATCCACATCACATTTTTAGATTTATATCACATCTATGGTATCTATGATCCATATCATATGACATATATTCTATATTGGTATCATTTCATAGCTTCACTTCATAGGGTAATGATGAAGCCAAAGGGCCAACTTTTGTATTCTTTAGCCACCTATTTAGAGGGATTAGACATATAGTCCACACATTGATTGACACACACATGATTCATTAGCTTCACTCAGTTGGTGATGATAGAGCCAAAGGGTAAACCTTTACATTCTTGACCCACCTTCTAGGGAATTGAGCACTTAGCTCCATTCATTATATTACTCTTGATTCAACACATACTCAACATTATCTAGCATAATCTAGCATCACAATAGATTTTGTATTAGTTCACGTACCCAGTGAGGTGTATTCATTATTTTCTCTTTCTCTTACTCATCTTTTGTACATTTTTATTTTAGATATAGAATACATAGTAAGAACTGATCTAATTTTATGTTTTCATTATAGATTTGTCAGGATCTAGGAAGCACCATTGATTACCATGTACAAGCAACTACATGCAAAATTTAACCAGAAGTAACAAGTAACTAGAATTCAGAAATAACAAAGAATATGAGAGACAATACCCAATTGTATTAATACTCTTCTAGAAGGAAATACAACAAAGAAGATGCCACATTCTTCTTCCTTACACACCTCTAGGGCTCCCACACCTCTAGGGCATAAATAGTAAATCTCTTCAAGAGCTCACTCTCTCAATTACGGTCCCAACACACAACTCAAACATAGAGTTGGTGTTCACCTCCAACTAGTCAGTATCACTACTGCCAGTACACAAGTACTCCATGTACTCCATGACTGAGTATACACACATACTCCAAGTACTCAACGTACTCCAAGTAGATCTCACCTGATCTTGCTACCTGTTGTGTTGTTGACCTCCCTGATCTTACACACCTGCAAATCACCTTGGTTCTGCACACCTACAAACCTAGATCTCTCTCTCTCTCACACACCTATAGATCAACCAACCTTACTTACAAATGTAGATATCACTACACCCTGAAGAACCCTTATCCTTGCTTCACCAAGTCCTTATGATTCTCCAAACTTGTACCCCGGTGGATCTTTTACCATATCTTGCTATCCCACATATCTCTCTAATCATACACACTCGGCACCCCTATGGAACTAGGAGGAACACACCTTGCTCTCTTCACTCTGAAGGAGCTAACCTTTCTCTTACTCAACTAGCACACTTTACAATACAGCCCATGAGTCTATTATATAGATCTCATGTAAACAATAATTAGACATCCAATTACAATAATTAGATCCACAGCTCTAAGACTAAAATTAGCCTCAAACATGCAAACAACTGGTTCATTAACTAACTCTTTGTCAACTAGCAGTTTTACAACCACACAGGTGACCAACGTCGGTCCCTGTTTGGCTGGAGATGACTGACGTTAGCCAATAACTAACTGATGTCAGTTGCTTTGCTCAATATACATGACTGATGTCAGTTGATTAGACTGATGTTAGTTGCTTTTTAACTCAGCAACCTCTCAACAACCTCCTCCATATTTGCATCAGTGAAGCTTTTAACTCCACAAGCTAACAATCTCCCACTTGGAGATAAATAGTTGCACTGTACCTGTACCTGTACACCATCTAATTTGTTCCCTAGCTTGTATCCCTCTTCAATCTCAATCTTGAAGACCAACCACCACACATCCTATGGTGAAACACTTATCATCCAAGTAACCTACCATATCTGAAGTGCCTGACCCTGCATAGCATGAATCCCTACTACTGGTCCCTCTCAAATACCTGAGAACCCACTGAACCACTTTCTAGTGCTTCCTTCCTAGATTGACTACAAACCTACTAACAACTCCCACTACTGGGGCAATATCAGGGAGTACACATGTACTCAACCTCATCATGTGATTGGGGACCCTGTTCTGTGAACTATCCATCCATAGGTGTGCTTGTTGTACTACATCCTGCAATACCTTCACACAATCATTCTGTGACAACATCAACTTGTGATCTTCCCTGTCTCTAGGATTACTCATGCCAAATAATTTCGTTGCTCCCAAATCCTTCATGGAAAACCAATGAACTAACCTTACCTTTAGCTCAACAAAACCCTATATGTCTAAACTTGCAACAAGCATATCATCCACATACAGTAACAAGATAATGTCACGACCATCATCCACCCTAGTAAGACAAACACAATGGTTACACTGACATTGACTAAAGCCCTACTTTGTCATACACCTGTCAAACCTGTACCACTATCCTACAGCTTCCTCAAGACCATATGACCTGGCCTTTCATCTCATGTGTCCATTCTCTCTATTCTTTAACAAAGGAATCCATTCATCTCTCAGTGCTTTTATCCCAACTGGCAACTCTACCAAATCTCCCATTTGGTTCTTCTCCAAAGAATTCATGCCATGCTCCCACTATTTCTTGGATCCTTCTTGCTTTGTAGTGAGCAACGAGTAGTATAAAGAAGAGGAATAATGAATTTGAGGCTTACTTACCCTTTCAGTCCTCCACATGGGCGTTTGAGACTCCTTGATAGCTTGTTGTCCACCCAAAATCTATTCCAATGACTGATGTCAGTCACCACCCAGTCTGCATCTAATTGACGTCAATTCCATGCGACTAACCTGGTCGCCGATGCTAGTTATCCTATCGATGTCAGTCACCACCTACTCGACACCACTAAATTTGCCTGTCTGCACATGACTGACATCGGTGCCTATTTGTTTAACGCTAGTTTCCCATAACCAACATCAGTACCTATGTTTTCCTATGAGTGATGAATTTTTACCCATGAGCTCTCTTTGGATCAAAAACCTATCCAAACTACCCTACTCAGAGTTACTCAGCCTTTTCCACTGATCTCTATCCATCATCTCATCCATAAACACCAAGGCTTTCCAGTTCTTAAGTATGTCAAACACATCTATCTTCCACTTAAGAACATGCATCTCCTTCTTGCTCTTGTGACCAAGCCTACAAAGCCATGCCCTTGCAATAGAAGAATAATCAATAATACAATTAGGTAGATAAAGAATACCTACTTTCTTACCACACGCTAATTCAAGTGCATCCGCTGTGAGAGTTCCTATGCATCTCTCATCACCCAACTTTCTTGAAGAAATTAGCCACATCTTCAAGACTGGGACCTGCATGACCTCCTTCAACACCCATGTGTTGGCCATCTACAATTTTAGCTTCACTTCCCCTTTGCCAAAACTTTGACAAGGCACACCAGCCCCTAAATAAATCTTTCCAAAGTCTCTAGAGACCTTAACATGGAAAAATACTCTATTTCAAGCTGCATGGAAAGAGGCAATAGAATCTATAAAACAAGATTCTACTTTATCCAAGGAACATACCAGAGCATCCTATGCAACAACACCTGCAACATCTGCTTCTTCAGTTCCTTCATGCTGATCTACTACCAACCAATAATCTTTTTTTACCTGCTCTTTCTTTCCATAACACCGTAATTGACCATTCTTGCTTTTCAATTCCTCCATTCTTAGTGTACTTTCTTCTGCCATTACTATACTCCCACTCAATTAGAAACCCCTAAGAGTGACCTATAATCAAACACAAACCCTGCTCCCTGCAACCTTAGCTTTGATACCACTTGTCAGGATCTAGGAAGCACCATTGATTACCATATACAAGCAACTACATGCAGAATTTAATCAGAAGTAACAAGTAACTAGAATTTAGAAATAACACAGAATATGAGAGACAATACCCAATTGTATTAATACTCTTCCAGAAGGAAATACAACAAAGAAGATGCCACAGTCTTCTTCCTTACACACCTCTAGGACTCCCACACCTCTAGGGCATAAAAAGTAAATCTCTTCAAGAGCTCACTCTCTCAATTATGGTCCTAACACACAACTCAAACATAGAGTTGGTGTTCACCTCCAACCAGTCAATATCACTACTGCCAGTACACAAGTACTCCATATAATCCATGACTGAGTATACACACATACTCCAAGTACTCAATGTACTCCAAGTAGATCTCACCTGATCTTGCTACTTGTTGTGTTGCTGACCTCCCTAATCTTGCACACCTACAAATCACCTTGGTTCTACACACCTGCAAACCTAGATCTCACACTCACATACACCTGCAGATCAACTGACATTACTTACACATGTAGATCTCACTATACCCTGAATAACCCTTGTCCTTGCCTCACCAAGTCCTTATGATTCTCCAAACTAGTACCCCGGTGGATCTTCTACCAAATCTTGCTATCCCATAGATCTCTCTGATCATACACACTCGGCACCCCTATGGAACTAGGAGGAACACACCTTGCTCTCTTCACTCTAAAGGAGCTAACCTTGCTCTTACTCAACTAGCACACTTTACAATACAACCCATGAGTCTATTATATAGATCTCATTCAAACAATAATTAGACATCCAATTACAATAATTAGATCTACAGCTCCAAGACTAAAATTAGCTTTTAACATGCAAACAACCAATTTGTTAACTAACTATTCATCAATTAGCAGTTTTGGAATCGCACAGGTGATCAACATCAGTCCCTGTCTAGCTAGAGATGACCGACGTTAGCCCATAACTGACCGATGTCGATTTCTCTGCTCACTGTATATGACCGACATCGATTGATCAGACCGACATCGGTTGCTCTGTAACTCAGCAACCTCTCAACAACCTCCTCCATGTTTTCATCAGTGAAGCTTTTAGCTCCA